>JAXGGS010093426.1:0-18168 GCA_035585475.1 Armandia brevis | reverse complement strand
GCCCCCTCAAATTCCCCCCCCCCCCCCCCCCCCCGGTTTCCCCCCCACTAGCATTAACCCTCTTAACCACATTCCTTGTGCCCGGGCCTTGTGCATGTGACTCCCCGGGCTACGGTGTATGTCATGTACGCCATAGGCCTAGTAGCTTCAGACGATCATTATTTAGTTACTTAAGATGGGTTGCTACATTTATAACCACGTAAATATAGTTTAAGGGTTATTTTTGGCGTACCTGGCGCAAGGAGTAAACCAGATAGTAGTGGGATGTCATCCACGTGCGGTATATAATTGACGAATGCACATCCGAAGATGCTTTTATTTGTGAATGAACTTTCTACACACAGACTAAAACTAAAGCCGGACTATACGAATCAAACATTAAGGTAGGTCAATTGAATATTCAGCGATTAAATATGTAAAAAAAACACTGCTGGTAGAATAAAACTTTATAATGATTACTTATTACATGAACGATATTGTACATCTTTACAATTTAGTTATAACGCATGATTTGATAATCATAATTTTCCCCCGAAAAGAAATCACAGAAGTGCTGAATGTACAATAATCAATTAAGCAAGTTCGGGAATATTGACGTGATAATATGAACAATGTAATCACAGATATTGGTCATTAAATATTGAAATCTCACTGGATGAGATACCAAAACACGTTTCACAGAGAAGAATTATACTATATAGTACATACAATATTTCACCCGCTGGATAAGATATCACCATAAATTTTGCAGAAAATAATTATACTGTATATTACATATAATAAACAAGTTTTACATTATGCTACAAATGAAGGCACCACGGTGACCAATTTTTTTTAACCATGTGATTATCGAAATTTCAATCAATTATTCATTTCCACAAGTTTTTTGATTAGCTCACGCACCCTGCGTGAATGCGTAATCCCGATGTAAAATATTATGACAAGCAAGGTAAATTGTATTTCAACAGTATATAACCTCCTATTATTGTTTGTTCATTAGGATGTACATCGACACGTATACATATCAGCCACATCGATTAATTACAGTCGCAACAAAGGCAACTGAGGTCCGCTAAAAGATTATTCATAATTGAGTTCTACACGTTATGCAATAAGAGGGGCTAACGCATTGATTTTGCATATTCAGCCCATACCAAGCATGATTATGGATAGCGCAAGAGCAGAACGTTTGCTTTGGTAACCTATGCACATTGACAAAGACGCACATATCGATAAAGTAAACTAAATTAAGCTTTCTTACATAAAATTTCGTCTGTATTAATAACTTGCACACACACATATATGCATGCATAAGTACATAGAGATGCATCTGATCAAAATATATCAAACTGTGCGCCGTGTAGCCTATAACCATTTGCATTGAAAATAAGTCAGCAGTAATTTTATGTATAGGCCCTATGTTTTGAATATTTAAACCTGGCTATAGCTAGAAAAGGCGTTCATTTTGATCAGTCAGATAGATTCGAGGATGTATTAAATTATACATTGCATAAGCGATATCCATTTTTACTACTATGAGTACAACGAAACTGTCACGTATAGAGAAAGCATTGAGTTTGTTTCTAAATACAAATCGTTTTAACCGTACATGGCCGAGGGAAGCATCATAATTCGATATTCTAGGCGCACACTTTCATTCGCGGTTCATATGATCTGTACTTTTGTAACTAATACATCATTGACAGCATCTCGTCCAGTCCGCTATTTTTCTTCCCCCACCATAAATTCCTTCGTAATAGGCTAGGAGAGGGAACTCATGGTTAATGAAAATTCAGAACATTATATAACCAAAGTTCTACAAATACTAATTAGTGAGTACCGCCTCAACCATTTAATAGATATAAGTATGGCGATCAAATATGGGCAGAAAATTTTAAACTTGATACAACATTTGTTAATCTAAAATGTTATTAATTTTGATTTCATACTGACCTCCATATGCATTCTGAGTGTAAGAAACATGTGGCATCACTCGATTGACGTCAAGTGGATTTCCAGCAGTTTCTTTTATCCATGGCACGTGTATGGCGGCCTGAAAGCCAGCATCGGCCTTGGACTTGGCAAACTGGGCGTACGATATCGCCATCCAAGTTTCCCCGGCATCCTCGCTGTGCATAAATGCTCTCTGGTCCCAGGCGATGCCAAATAGTTCCCCGTTCAATTCACCGAGAACGTTGACAATTGAATTGTCAAGAGCTGAGGAGAACACGTGAGTAATGTTTGACAAGCACGTTTTTGACTGTAGAATTATATCATTGGTTGATACACGAATAATTAATGGACACAAAGTGTAAGCTTAATTATTTGAGGTCGACCCATCAAAGCATCATTTTTGTTTCAATCTTACCTGACCAAGCTAATCCATCAGTGGTTGTGAAGCATTCCATTTCATTATTTCTACAAACCCAAGTGACAATAATTGTAAAGGTTTTCTAATAGTAAAACGTCCAACGTATTAGTTTGAATTATGCACGATAAATCCTAGACTAGATAGCTATAGAGGCGGACATAGGTATTTTACTTGTAAGGGTTGGCATCACAGAAGTACAAATCTGCCCCCGTGTGAAGGAACGAACGAGTCATGAATTCCCCGCTGACATTGACGTTTGGGTCATTCCACGCGCGTCTGTGCATATTACACACGTCTGAAAATAAATGATTTTATTGTTTGTAAATTGTATTTGAAATAATTAAATTGACTAAATTGCATATATTTGAAGGTCGTCTCTTTATTCGGATTATTGTGAATGTCATATTTCAAACCTTCAAAAGGAATGTCTGCAGAAATGGTACAGCCAGAGAGCTCGAAGCTTGCGGCTGAAGTTCCATCAGTACCTCCTGACGTGTCTTCATCGAACACGAATTTGAGGTATCGAGATTCCATCGGAGACGACAGACTCTGCGACACAAGTGCATTAGGTGTGGTCGTGCCCGCAACAGATACCTGAAACCCGCGAAAGTCGCCGTATTCAGAGATGTCGCTGCTTAAGGCAATCATTCTGTTATTGTATAACACGCTAGTGAAGTGGTGACACATAAATCGAGTTACCGTTTCGCCCTGCTCCCAGTTAATCGTATCATCGCTATAGAACATGGTAAATTGGGTCAATCCCTCACGGTTCGTCATGACTGGAGGATTCTGAACTGTCACATCCGTCACCTATTGGGATGAGAATTATTTATTATATTTAAAATAGATTTATCAGGTCAAATTATCAATTAATTACTTTAATCATGTACATGTACTACAAAAACACATAAAATGGGTTCTACCTTTGTTATATTTCCAAAGTTAACTTGGAAGTACCGTGTGAAGTTTCCTCGACGCGTGGCAGAGATCCAGCCTAGAGTATAATTCAATCGGTATATCACAAAATAACCAATGGTGTTACCGCCCTGAGCTCAATGAAATATACATTTGTGGTATTGGAATATTATATGTAACCAATTAAAGGATTATGTTTACAAGTTATATTTAACAATTAACATTTGTGAGGCAGCAATCAGTCAGTGTTATATATCTGCATACCAGCCGCATTCTTTCTCCCTTGGCTTGGTGGATTATTCGTGATGTCTGCTGATTCTGAGCCTTCGATCTGACAGTCGCCGATGACGTTTGGATCTTCCACATCGAGCACTGAGGGAGTGCACTCGGAGCTGGCATCGGTTGGTGGGAGGACCTGGTAGGTGAGGCTGTCCAGCCTGGTGACAAAGTACGTGCCGGACGTGTTCACGTGGTAATCGCGATAGATGATGTTACATCCGGCCTCGAATGGGGTGATGGCTGGCTGCTCGGCCCGACTTCCGGTCACAGCGATGACGCACACTTCAAAGGTCCACTTAAAGATGTCGGTGAAGTACAAGGTATCAAACTGAAAAAGACACACGAGAATAATAGTATCATCTATATCATTCTGAAACAATAAAATGTTCTCTTATTACCCTCAGTCTGTTCTCACCGTGAACGATACCCCCCTTGGATCTTCGAAAGAGGATATTTGTGGATCAATGGTGTAGTTGCTGTCGTTAACGTAAGTGTAATTCATGTAGTTGGGGAAGAAAAAGGATGCGGATACATTATAACCTTCAGCTGATGACAGATTGGTGTGCTTTATTAACGCATCGATTCCTATACAGTCCCTACAATAAAAAAGAGTTACATTCATTCTCAGAACTAATTTAATCAGACACTTTGGATAAAAAAGAGCAATGAAAATGTCACATATTCTTGCTCAGCGCTTACCCTAAGTTGAAGACTCCAGTCTGATTGATTGAAGCTTCGAGCAAGATATCTGGCATTTCGTCAAATGTTCTCATTACAGCGACTTTCTTGTCTATGATAGACAGAACATCTCCAACTTTTGCGCCAAATGAGACCCAAAACCATGACCCATTCGTGCTTACAATAGCATCAGCCATTTGCAGCTCATATCTCACTCGGAAGGTGTCCTCGTCATCTTCTCTAACGTTGTGTCGGTAGGTGTGACCTGAAGCATAGCAAACTCAAATTTTGAGTAACCCGAACGTGGAGATACTAGTATCATATGACATTAAATATGATACTTGAAACACAACTTTGTCATTCGTCGGAGCAATTGTCCTACCTGTGTTGGTAATTTTTCCGTAATCTTGATAAGCTTTAGTCATTTGCGTGTTTCCAAGGGTAGTGTTCTCAACGAATACATACTCGTCGTCATGGCAACACAGACAGGCAAGATTCGCTCCTGACTTGATCTAAAAGCGCAGTTTTAAACTATACCCATAAAAACTATACCCAGATGCGATTATTTATAATTATAGTGTTTAGATATCAATGTAATGACAATCAACTTAAATGCGCTTCTTACCACTTTCATATCTCTGAAGGTGACAACCGCAGAGTCATTGGTTGGTAGGTCGACGTCCACTAAAGTAGCTACGGTTGCGTTTGGTGGAGTTTTAACGTCAAGGTCAACATAAAACACTTCTCCAGGTCGTACGTACAGTACATCATCGGTCATGTTCAGGGAAACACCCACAGCGCCCTATAATACCAAGCAACAGTTGAATGAAGATGGATTATCCCATGAAGCACAGCACCGGATAAGATGTTTTGAAATGATATTTACAAATCTTTATGCACGTTGACCAGGGAAAGCTTGCTGATAGAAATTGATCTTCAAGGTAATCGGCGTATAAACGTAGAAAGTGGAAAAAACATATGGAATCAAAGTTTAGTTTATTTTATTCACTTACTGTGTTGTGTTCAGTTTCATTGTACTCGAGGGACTCTCTGACAGTGATTTTGATTTGACTGACATAGATTTGATCGTCATTAATACGAGCGGTGCTGCTGAACCACACACCCTCTCCATCAACTTTCGTGTTCACTTTTGTGACTTTAGCAATACCTTCGATTTGTATCTGTCAAAATAAATGTCCTGATTTTAGCAAAAAAGCTACAATGTTTTGCACGCTTGATTATATCATACAATTAAACTACTCACAACATTAGCGGTGTCGTTTTCGTCGTCAATGGGGATGTGGCATACTGTTCCAAGATCAACAGATCCGATGTCCATGTACTCAGAGCTAATTCTAGAATAAAAATTTAAAGACATTTTGAGATTTATTTACTTGAGTATCCAAAAGGACAAATGCAAAATTTATGGACTCAAGCTTATACCTTTCAATTTTTGTTCCAATTATTTCCTCTTTTTTCAAACAGGGAATGTTTTTGCCAACACTGATGACATTGATGTTGCATATTTCCATCACCCCGGTGTCGTTGACAGGGGTCAGGAATTTAATTACCAAATTGTTTGTTGAGTATTCTGGCACTGTGATGTCCATCTTAAATTTAGCAACTTGTCCCTTTCCAAGTTCATAATTTCCGTCCAGCGTGAGGTTTTCATGAATAGGAACCATATCAAACTCAAAAGTTGGCATGGTTGCATTCTACAAAATAAGTGAATTCGTGAAGTTTTAACGAAAAAAAGCCGGTTACTATAATTCTCTTATATAAATGCTCGCACAGTATTTTGTGCACGGATTTATATCCCTTACTGTAGTCTCATTTATTGCAGTGTAAGCCACAACGTTGATAGTTTGATCAGCGTTTATCGAAGTAGTGCCGTGTTGTAATGCGACACCGACTGTTTTTGAACCGGTTGCAGCTATATCGACTTGTACAGCAAACTCTAGGACTATTGTGTTGTTGTCAAACTCTCCATTTTCCACCAACGGGTCAAGTCCTGCATAGATATTCCACATTGAGATAAATAATGGTTGACCCAGTAGAGGAAAACATTATTAATTTGAGGGGTCAAATTATTCATACTAACCGACATTGGTCAATTGTGGTAGTTCAAATTCTATTTTCTCATCCTTAAATGTTCCAGTTCGTTTAGTCCTTATTGGTTCCTTTGTCTTGTCGAGGCAGGGAATTCCATAACCATACTCTTTTATATAGATAGCGCAAACGTGCAGGTCCGGGTCGGCGGATACATCAACAATTATCTTCCAATCGGCTCTTGATTGGGGCGGTAGTTTCAGGAAAACATTGTATATGGCAACACCACCTTGCATGACATCGTCGGTGGTTTCGTTGTCTTTTCTAATGACTTGCTGATAGGGCACCTGGTTAGAAGGCGCGGTTGTGTTGTACTCGAGCTGACCAAAGGTGATGTTGGATGCAAATGTAGCCATCTGACCGACCCACATCTTTGTGCTCTGGAACATGATTCCGCTGCTGAACCAGTCCTTGGTGTTATCAGCCACCATAGACTCGTGCTCTTCTACTTTGAATACGGCCCTGATTTTTATTTTATTGTCATCAGGCTCAGACGCAGCGCTTCCGTCGTCAGTATTACAGACATAACCGAGACTAAACACTGCTTTGTCATACCGGGTGGAATTCTCAACCACTTCCCTGTGATAACAAAATATCTGGTGTAAATCCTTAAATTAAGATCTCACAACAATTCAAAATATGTAACTGGTTAATTACAATAGAAACATCAAACCAATTAAGCTTTGTGCGAGAATGAATGGTTGATTACTAGATCAGCTCTCTTTTATGCCTGTGTGTATCAAAAAGTCTTACTTAGAAGTATATGCTATGGTGGAGTTGATTGAAGAAGCATTGAAGCAGGGAAGGTTTTTTCCAGCGTAGAAGACCTCAGCACGGCACATGGTGTACACAGCAGTATCGTTCTCAAACGGCAAGATAAGTTCCACGTCCATGGGAAAGTACAGGCCTCCAGGCTTGGTATCAATTTCAAATAGTACGCTGGCATAGCCTCCAATTGGGACATAATCATCTCCGAATTCATAAGATAAAGAGAAGTCAGGCGACGTATCATTCTGGAAATAAATCATCCGTAATTCAATTTTAAAATATTAGATTTTGATGAGGCAATTGTCTAGCTCTAGTTTTATATTGCAGTATTATATAAATATATCTATGATATTTATCATATGAAAAATACGCTGCCACAGTTTAGATCATATTTGAAATGTTTATAAAAACCATGTACATGTACTTACAACAGACTCATCCAGTTCGTCTGTCATAATGACCGCGTTTTGTCCGACCCAGATTCTGTCGTCATCGAACGTCACACCGGCTGTGAGGTAAACCATCTCCCCGAGTAGATTAAGAGAGTGATTCAGAACCTGGGCCACAATCTCAAATTTTATTTTATTTGCATCAGGATCGAAGGATGTGTGGCGATGCGCAAAATTCCTGATTCTACCGATTTTCCAAACTGCTCGGTCAGTGATGCCTGTGGCATTATCTCTGAAAAACAGAGGCACGCACGTTAAATATGTAGCCACATTGAGCTCGGTCAACATTGTCGGTCGGTAATTTGAGCTTATGTAATAGTCCGTCTTCAATATAGGGGGGACCGATTGAGTCGATGATGTATATTTATCAAGACACATTGAACGAGTCTCGGACTAATAGAAATCAATATGACATATATTGTTAACCTGAGACCGCATCAACTAATCGTGAAGCCTGATCCGAGGCTACTGATTACCGACCGGTCTTCGACCGCCAGCGCATGACAATTTGTTTTGCACTCGACCAATATAGGAATGATCGACAAGTCGAGACTTAAATTTGAGTGAACCCAGAGACGCTTACCTGGATGAGTAAACCGGTTCTTTGTCGCCAACGCAAGGAACATTCAACCCATTGTAAGTAAGGGTGACCTGGCACAATTTAAATCTAGCTGTGTCGTTGAATGGTGCTAAAATCTCCAATTCATAATCTCCGTCTGTGCCCTCAGGAACCTCCATCGTCAGTTCGTATTTTACCGAGGAGCCAACACTTCTGTTTGTACTAGACATGGTCACAAAGTCAAAAACCGGGGTTTCAGTCTGAAGCGAAATGGGAGTAAATTCTATAATGAGGCAAAATATTTAGGGAAAGCTACATTCATTTGATTTTGATGATTAAAGTATACGCGGTAATATGTACTCACCATATTCACGCTTGTTCGATTGATTGCTTGGAATTTGAGTTGACCAGCCCATATCTGATCCGTTCCGAGCTCTAGGGCTGCTCCTACCCAGTATTCATTTCCAATAAAAGCCTCGTCGTCGTACAGATAGCCGACGAATTCTATACTAATCCGGTTTTTCTCGACGGGATTTACATCTTCCCGAGACCCTAGAAATAGACAGACATGCGTCGTACTATGTATAATGTTGAGCCGGCGTAAGCATTCTAGCTAGTAGTGGCTAATGAGCATCAACAAATTGTAAATTATTTAAAGGAGTATGTTTTGCTGCCATATGCCATTTAATCGACCAATACATGTGGTGTCATTCATTTATTCGATGGTCTTGTACCACTGAGCATTCTTCACTGGGTGGCTCAGTCAAGTGTAACTTTTTATGTATGTGAATTGTGTTGTTATTTTCAACATGTTCATTGTAACAACTGAGTGTGAACGTCGACGTCAATAAGTATAAACTTGATTTTTACTGATATACAAATATATATATATATATATATTGTATATCCGGTACTATTCCGACCATGAAACGAATAAGGAAGCACAAGCTGAATGGTGAAAGGCCTGCGCACCTCAGAAGCTGAAAGAATAAATATTCTACTGATGATATGCGCGCATATTTTGCAACGGTTCGAGTCAAGCGGGAACGAAGCAAAGTCACGCGAATTATGTGATTCTATTCAGTGCGAATAATGAGCAATATTGTTTGGTTCCCGCTCAGTTGTATGGATATCTGCAAAACTAAACAAAGGACCCGTTTTTAGCGCCTTAACAAAAGCGGAATCCGTAATGTCTTGTGTCGGGATCAATTTTTATCGATCTCAATTGCGTTGGTTTTTACTGCGAACCGTACCAATCTACAAAGACTTTCACTCGAAACTATTCAAAATTTGTTTACGCCGATTTTAAAAATCAGTCGGCTGAACTCAGTAGATTCGTATATGATTCCGGAAATGTTACACACTGCTTAATTTGTGACTACTAATAAGGCGCTTTGTTGTGAAGAGGGAGGTCTCAAATCAATATGAATGTCGCTTAAGTCATTAGAACAAATTTGTTCGAAAGCCACGGTAGGTGCAATCGACAGCGTTTTTAGTTCGTTTATCAACGAATGATCTAAATATAAAGCAATTGTTGATAAGAACAACGCGTGGTTATCAAAGTCACAAATCGATTGGATATTGTTCATCAGACATGCGGTGTCTTAGGATGTAATAATCATAAGTTTATTAAACGCTGATTAAGTGAGTTACATAAAGACCCCTTAATATTGTTCGATTTGCCAACAGGAGGAAATAGACCGATCCCTCCAAACGCGTAATGCTTCTGACAATACTCGTCATTCGTGAAGGGAAAATTCTAATTAGATACAACCACCTGCTGCCAATATGTGTATGGGGACTGATTACTCTAGTTCTTTTAAGTATAGCTGTGTGACTTAAAAGAGATGAAAATTCACTCATAGTTTAATTAAGTACAATCAATATAATTGGTTTTATACAAATTATATATTTTGCAATTGTTTGAACATAACATACGATATGTTGTATTGATTTCTACTATGTACAGTCTGAAATTCAAACTAAATACATGTATATGTCTAACAATGAGGAGAAGGTCACACACCACTGCGTTATACATTAATGTATATTAATATTTTCCCCTCGGTGTTATAATTAGGTAGTGGCTAAACCGACGACCGTTTCGTCAGTTTAGTCTCCAGGCTAAACCGACGACACTAGGTTCGTCAGTTTAGTCGCCAGGCTATACTGACGAACCTAGGGTCGTCGGTTTAGTCGCCAGGCTAAAACGACGACCCTATGATGAACAACTGAATGGGAAGAATAAATTAGGACCAATAAATAATGTAATAATTTAGGAACTTACAGTCTGATTAATAATTAATTAGTTTTGTTAACTGCATTGGTCAGTTTCAAAATAATGTCACATGGCTTATGGTAAGCAATTTGTGTGAGTGCTTACCAAAATCTATGTGACATTTTAAATAGGACTTTAAGTTTATCTATAGGTCCTTATTAATTCTTACCATTCAGTTTTTCACCAGACTAGGTTCGTCAGTATAGCCTGGGGACTAAACCGACCACCCTAGGTTCGTCAGTTTAGTCCCTAGGGTCGTCGGTTTAGTTACCAAGCTAAAACGACGACCCTGTCGTCAGTTTAGTCGCCACACTAAATTGACGACCCTTTGATTAACAATTTCAATTGGTTTAAACAATGAATTATTTATTTATGCCGAGCCCCTTACAATGTTGCAAGTGTACATGTTGTACATGCCGGCTCCTAAAAGAATAATTAATAATAATAATAGATTAGCTTATGGAAATTCAAATATGACATGACATGCATGTTTAAATATATTTTCCTATCCGTTCATATGTTTTATGTTAACTGAATTCAATTATATTATGGTGGTGTTTTTTTATGCATTCATTAAAGTGAAATTGCGTAATTGTGATTTGCGTATGTAATAATTCATGTGAAATGTATACAGCTTATATAAATGTAATTTGTTCATGTGTGTTTTATCATTTGCATGCAATACAAATATTAGATGTAGTTTGGATCTGTGTTATTGTGAGTGCTTATATAAATTCGCGTGACTATATCAATCGGGCTATAAATTACTTTGGCCTATTATTTATGGTTTAAACCAACTGAAATTGTTAATCAAAGGGTCGTCAGTTTAGTGTGGCGACTAAACTGACGAACCTAGGGTCGTCGGTTTAGCCTGGAGACTAAACTGACGAAACAGTCGTCGGGTTAGCCACTACATATAATTATGTATTTAGTTATGGACGGGCCGCCTGATACAGATTCCATATTATAATTACGCCGTAACTATGCAATATTCAGCACCAACGTGTGTTTTAAAAAGTAAAAACGGCTGCAGGTGATGCGATAAGAGATGCGAGGCGATATTTACAGCATGGGCCCATGAATAAATAAAATGCCCAATGCAGCCTCCAAGTCTCGAGTTTATGTATCCACATCTGGTAAACTATGCTAATACGGGACAGCTTGAATTCAGCATGGAATTGTATTGTATACCCAACGGTGAGAGAAAAGACTTCGATCGATAATGAATCCACAAATCTACACTTACATAGGTCGGACGAACAGTTTTAAGCGCGCTCGCAGAGCCTGGAAGGTTTTGTTATTTCAGGAGATCAATCGCCCTGCATGTATAAATACATGCGGTCGGCGTCACAAAAGATTAAATCGACTGCTGATCCACGCGAACTCCGATAATGAGGAAGATTTAGGCGGGCACAAATTGCAAGGGGAAACATGAACCTTATACATTTGTACATTGACGTTGTTTTTTGTACAAACAATAGATGTTTCTTATTTCGTCGCAGGTTCTTCGACCAAAGCTAGACAAAAATTCTTTAAAAATACAGAAGGAGTAAACTGAGGACAAATCGAAGACCCGTCTTATTGTGCAGAATACACTTTGATTAAAAAAACATGATTCGCCTTTGTGTTTACAAAGAGAAAAGAATTAACATATCCGAGACAAATAACTTCCGCGGAAAATACCCCCTAAATTAAGCCTTTAATGTATAAACTCTTACCTTTGTTGACAACATTTCCTATGGTGAGTCTGTTCCTGTCATTGCCTTTTCCTGAGGCGGCCGGATATGCGACGTGATTAAATTTCTCCTTTTCCAGACACTCATAATTCACATCTGTATCAACCAGCACCACGCTGCATATGGACATGACGTCCGTGGCATTGAGGGGGGCAAAGGCATCAAAAACCAGATAGATTACATCATAAGGTAGGAACATGTCCACCCTGAACACCACAGAGGAACCAATCTCAACATAAGATGGGCCAGTCATGTTAAATGTGGGGGCGTCGACAGGATCCTACAAAGAGACGAAAAGATAAAAATGAAATGTAATCAAATGTATCACTATAAGATATACATTATAGCCCATACAATGTCCAATTTTCATTATACTTGAGGAGTGATTAGTTATATCTACCGCTGATTAGAATTAATTTAATAATAATATTTAAATTTATCGAAAATGCATTGATAGGAAAATGCACAAAATTTTGAACACATCTCAGGTAACTTACCAGTGGTATCATAACGACTTCAAAGCTAGCCTGAGCGACAAATACCTCCGCGCTGTCATTGTATTGCGCTCCTACACTGGCCCAGAGGGTGGAACCATTTTTACTTGGGTCATTGCAGTCTATCATCACAACATCCCACTCGATGTCCACCATAGCGACGTCTGCATCTGCTGTATTGGTGTTATCATTGGTTATGTTACCAAGTTCCAGGATGGCTCTGTCATACTATAATATTTTCAAAACGAAGCGACAAGATTAAAGATTAAATAATTTACCATGAGGGAAACAATAAATGTCACTTTGATTTAAAAACCTATATCAATCAGTCATTATCATACCTCTGTTGTGTCAGCAGTTTTTCCTTCAAGGACGGGCGTGATTGAGTTTTGTACAAGGTCTAAGTTAGCGCCGACATGTGTTATTTGAGGGTTACAGACAACCATCACTGTGGTATCATTGTCAGGGGTAAAGATCTCCACCAGCATGTCGGTTGTACCAGGAGGGAAGTGAATCCGCAGTTGAAAGTGAATTTTACTGCCCGGGTACATCGTTGTCACATTCTCGTAATCTCCAGTTTTGTAAAAGTAAAAGTCTACCTCACTGGCCACGGGAGTTATTGCCTGGAATGTAATATTCAACATAAATCGAATGGATAAAAAGATAGATGGGGATCATGCAAACATCCTACTGCTCTTTATAGATTAATTGATCATAGATAAGTTTAATAGGGGTTTTATCTCTAATTCCCTTACCCTTTTAGATCTGTGGGGCGACTTATGAGGGTCATAGCTGCTCCCATCATACATGTTCTCCTGTATGTCACCATAACCCACCGACTCTCTTTCCACATAAATGGTGACCGGCTGGGTGGCTGGGGGCCCTGAGCTCTCACCAGCGGGTCCAGGCGGATTTCGGGCGGTCACCACGATATGATGCTCTTCGCCTTCACGTAAGAACGCCCCGTAATTCAGATACACCGTGCCTGAACTTGAAATGTTAAACACACTGTCGCTATCCGCGCCCTGTATTGAGTAGATGACGGTGCCGCAGAGACAGTCTGTAGAAGTGGAGGAGCACGAATATTCGTCTTCGTCCCGAGCCTCCACCCGGAACAGTTCCTCATTAGAATTAGACGTCGGTCCCACTCTAAAGTCATACTTCAAGTTTCTGAATGTCGGGCTATAACGATTATCTGAAAGTTTAAATGTAGACAATAAAGAAGTGCCGTGTACTGACAAGCACAATCAGTACTGTTTATATATGCAACAGTTATGTATTTAAAATGCAAAACCATGTGTGCAATTTAGCTTAGCTAAACTGTGCGATTATTGCCGACAATTAAGCTTATTCTATCTAGCACAGATTATTAGATATCCTGATCATTGTAGCGAGAGTAATATTGAGTGGTCGGACGGACGCCACCTATTTGTGTGACATCGATTGTGAAGACAAAGATCAATAAGACGACATCATACACGTTATATATGGTCATACCTGCAGCCCATATTGTTACCATGTCGCATTATATGCAATTACGTATTAACTTAGAAAATCTCACTGAATTGAGTGCATTGTTCTCCGGTCCAACAAGGCTGAACACATTGACAGGAACCAGTTGGTGTACATGACCCGTGATGACATGGTGTTCTGCAAAACAAACCAAGCCATGAATTATATTTCAGTTGATAAAGACGGGTGACTTAACACTTAACAATACAGGGGTTACATTTAAATTTTCTACAAGTGGTAATGGTGATTTTGGAATAGTTAGATAGTTCAATTTGCGAATGCGCTTGTTTCATGAGATAATTTTAAAAATGCAGCATTATTAATTTTGTCAAGGCGCATGCTAATGATGATAAATATGCGCGGAAGTAGCAAATATACGGGATATATAGTGCATTTGCTGTTCTTTTCTGTGAATTGATTGTCTATTTATAATTCCAGGACTGGGGTTAATCGGCAGTCACTCGGCCGGCCGGAATTAATGAACGCATTTGTGAATTTCCGGAGGTCTCAATGTCATACAGTATGTCATTGCACCATTGCTAATTTAGCCGATGGACTAAATATGACAGCTGCCAAATTTTCGTTTGAACAACAGTATCACATCTTGGAAATACCCTTTTCCCATAAATGACGAGACTACGGAAACGTAAAATACCTTAACGTATTAACTAGATGAAAAGGAGTACAGGAATGGAAATGAATTCGACTCCTTAGAGATGTTACATTAAACACTAGCTGTACTCAATTTGGAACTGAAAAGGCGATAGACACAAACGGGTACACTTAATATAAAATATGGATGGATGCGCATCGATTTAACAATGCCCGTATTTTATTTATGGCTTGTAGAGACTCGACTCGAGCAAATGATTATAGTTTGATAGGTGTACACATTCTTACCAACATAGTACACCATTCGATCTAGCTATGGTTAAAATCGGCAGCAAGGCCGTATTACACACAATAACAATCGTCTTAAACTCTGTCAGACAAGTATGATTATGCACATTACAGTGAAATAATTTCAAACATCTGTACATCGATGTTCCATTTAATAATATGTCGTTCACTGTGTGCTTATTAATTCGTTTTTTTTATGAAGAGTGTATCTTTGCATTTGCATTTAACGGTCTCATTTAGAAAATAATTCAGGCAAAAGGTGAATGATCGAGAGTTTTAAAGTGTACATAGTAAAACATTTAATAAAGTTGATAAATAATAAATAATAAATACATAACGCAACTAAGATGCAGATGTGCATGACGTGCTAGGTACCCGGCAATCAGAGCCTGACAGAAAACATACAGGTCGGTCAAAATTATTCTTCTCAATGTCGGTACATACGACGTATTAATTATAAGTCATCCAAATCAACAAGAAAGACACAACTCACTGTGGACATTGCTCTCCCTCGCAGTCTGCTGGTTTACATAATTCTACAGCTTTAGCTAGAAGATAAAGATATAATTTTTTATACGATTATAATAAAATAGGGAAGAACCGCCAGATATATACTTTCTTTCAAATGGGATATTTCACGACTAATACATGTAGTCAAGGCATCAAGTATTTGTCCTTGTAATGAATGGTGAATTAAATTGAGGTTTTACTGCAGTTTGGGAAGACTTAATACATTCAAAATGTGGCGCAAACGATGGCTTATTGATACGAATTATATATTTACCAGAGTCATATCCAAACACACAAAATCCGATGAAAGCGATAAGTCCTATATGATTTGATATCCGCATGGTTGTCGGGCAGGTTGATTACTGCTGTCCTCCGCAGAATGGTAAAGATTCGGGCGGCACGTCGTCGGGAGGGTGGTCAATCGATCACAAACTCTGCAAACAGGTACAACAAACAAAAATGCATTATACTCTCACCTCCAATCGATCACACAGGTTCGTCATAACAATATGAGGGGTTTGGTGAAACCGAAGTCACTTAATCACAGCTATTGATTATAGGTGCACAAGTTCCAGGTATTAGACGTCACATCCTCCCGAGAAACATACCCCGGGTTAGGAGCGGAAGACCAAGGGCGAGTTCGATATTCTGTATTTATATATTTTTGCGTGTTAATTTCATATGGCATTAGACTGTATGGTGCGTCGCACCTTTTCTCCAGTTACTCTGTTTGCATAGAATCATTCTCCTGACCTGATTCTAATTTAAATTTTTGAAATGACAGTCGTCAGAGTATAGAGCGGGTCGTCCATAAGGGCAGAGAAAGCTGTGATCTATCCGTCGATGCTTAATTTGGAATTATTTTACCATTCTTCTTAACAGCTTAAGTGAATATATCACGAATAACCCAGGTGTGAAGCATAAAACTTCGATATGACCGTTCCATGTGTACAGCGTTGGGTTTAATGTTATTTGACGTAAACTGTTATTATAAATGTTGCAGACATGTTGACTAGTGATGACTTATCCACTTTTTTATAATGAATCCACTTTCAGTATGTTCAGTATATATTTTGTTATTACCACATCTGAATGCATGTCAATATACAACTATAATAATTGAGGGCTATGGGATCCACACGTGAGCGAACCCTGAACTATAATTGATAGAACCAATGGTATTATTGCGTTGGCAAAACAAAGGAAGAGGCACACTCATATAACATTAATTAATAACAAACATTCATGTTACAAAATATGTCGATCACTTATTTAAATAAGAATTAAGTAGAAGCATACAAATGTTCGGTATTCAATTTCGTTATTTCTAAATACACATAAATCAATCACCCATAATTTAATTTTTGTTTGTTAATGATATTCCGATTGACCTAGTTTGATTAATACGCCTATAAGTGGCCTATATTGCTAAATCGCTCTTCACTTACCAGAGATTCAACAGAAGAAAGTTTCTCAAAATTGTTATTCTGTACGAATCCTTTCACCGTGAACTGTTTGTAATCCCCTGAAGAGAGTCTGCAGAAAATGACCCGAGGACAGATATATTAATTTAAATAATCTCTTCCCCGCCTGTGTTTCGATGCTATTTCCCGTTTTCGGGAATCAACGACTTGTGGCACCAATCTTCCCCTTAAGTTGCAGTGTTGTTGGCGATTTGCTTCTACTCACTGCGCCACATCCGGTTTATTGGAACCATAGAGCCTGGCTGTTTTTCACCTGCATGGAATTGACAACAACGTTTGTCCTGTTCGATCGTCTGCTCCAGCGCGCCAATTCTCGGAAGGTGGTCCCGAGAACGTCAAGCCTGTCACCGCAGCAACGAGGCACCCTTTGTTGGATTATTGGTCGGGAAAGCGCGGATTTATTTGTTCATTCAATGGTCCCGGAAGGAATCGATAACTTTCATATACGAAAGCTGGGACACCAAGGAGGGGGTGATCTCCCTTATAAACCTACGACTAAAATTGTTTTTATTCCATAAAATGGCACCATTCTCGTAAGAATAATTATTAATATATAATTCGTCTAGGTAAGATATATGCCGGCGGTCTGACAGCCATAAAGTCATCGCAATGAATAATTGAAAGCCCGTCCATTATGATCTTTGTTATATATACAACAATATGTCATCTACATACACCACACTGCACACAGCTACTAGAAAATTGATTCCTCGACTACAAGCGACATTCGCCCCATGTTGGGTTAGAACATCAATTAGAGGACATGCGATAAACAATGCAAACATAGAACCATTATTACATGTTTTTACCCAGCAGATGTAATGGTGTCGTGATGACTAGGTCGATGATTTAGCTGTCAGGATAAAAATGAAAATGAAACTTCGGATAAAAACACTGAAAACATAAAAGGCGGGTTTATCTTATTGACCCGATTCATTGTCATTATAAGTTAATCCCATCGTCTCATAGTGCACAACTGTGATGTGACACACACGAATTCAAATCGTTCAAAAGTCTTTGAAATATTATTGGCAGCTAGTAAGGTATTGCCGACGCTTGAAATACTCATTGGCGTCATTTTAGATACATACGTTCGGTACAATATACAAATTACCCAATCAGTAAC
>JAXGGS010093315.1:0-17969 GCA_035585475.1 Armandia brevis | reverse complement strand
TTAAAGTTCACTTTAATTAGTTTTCCATTATAAATAGTACATGTATGTCATGTATTTATTTCAGGTGATTTCAGATTCATGTGCACAACATGTGGTAAAGTTCTGAACGATTCTGATTCGCTGACTGAGCACAAGGAGAGTCACGCGCGCTGTCACGTGTTCGTCTGTTACCGGTGCGAGTTCGCCGCCATCAGCAAGCAGGTGATGAGGGAGCATTTCAGTAACCATGACGATAATGATGGCGACGGCGTGACTGTCGATGATGCCGATGAGCAAGAGCAGGCAGACGATGGCTCCAAATCGGATCAGAAATCGCCTACTGGTATGTACGGAGTGAAGCATATCATACATGTGATGCGAAATGATATGAATATATTGACCTCGTCAACCCTATAATCAATTTTGATAAATTGATGTAATATTCTTCAAATAAGCGTTAGATTATTTTATTATATTAGAATAAGCACAATGTATGAAATAGCATCAACTGATGAGGTTGACATATTTATTTACAGCCCATCTCTGTGATGAATGCGACTTTGAAACGACCCTCCCAGCCGTGCTCAGAAGACACAAGAAAATGCACATACTACTCAACAACACCAACTTCGTCCACTGTGGCACAACCTTTCC
This sequence comes from Armandia brevis, assembly GCA_035585475.1. Classification (NCBI taxonomy): domain Eukaryota; kingdom Metazoa; phylum Annelida; class Polychaeta; family Opheliidae; genus Armandia; species Armandia brevis. The sequence continues at coordinate 17,336 of JAXGGS010093315.1, read as the reverse complement.
AACAATTAACGAGTTCAACAAACACTTGATGAAGGTATGACCGATATTCAAGCTTGGGAACCGCCGCGGATCGTTGAAGATGTAATTCTCAACTGAAATATCACAATTCAAATCTAATTTTAGGTCCATGTGGTGAGTAATTTCCGATACCAGTGCATGGCGTGTGGCCTGATATTGGCGAATAACAGCGAGTTAAAGAAACACAGGAATGCAGAACACAAACCGATAGAGCAATACATGTGTAATCAGTGCGATTTCACGTGTCTCAGGCGATGGAACTTACTACGTCACATAGTAAGACATGGCGTATTTAAACTTATTTGATATTTTAAATACAAAATGTACTATTTTGTGGCAATACATTACCAAAAATTACATGTATTCACGTTAATTTACGATGTGTCCTATAGGAAGTGAAGCACAACCCTGTGCTCTCGTGTCAGCTGTGTGACTACACGCACAGGAGTAAGAATGGGATGATCAGACATTACACCAAACATCACATGGTAGAGGTCCCGGAGGAGGTCAATCTATTACCAGACGACAAGCATATCAGGAGACAGGCATCAGGTGGGTAACCTTTATATGCTGTCTTTAACTATGCCATGGAATTATTAAATTCATTCCTTAGTCGTGATAATAAGCTGGCTGCTTTTTGTTCCAGTGAAAAATATCACCCCAAAGAGTACCCCCCAACCGAGAACAGTGTGCAACATTTGTGGGAAATCGATGAATAAATTTGCTCTTAAGGTTCGTCAGAATCGATAATCATTATTTTCTTGAATGCTGAACAAATTTACACTGACTAGCAACGGGGCTGAATTTGCATTCGATTTTATTTCATTCAGAAACACATGGAGATGCACCAAGGAGTGAAGACATTCAAGTGTCACCATGACAACTGCGACTACACGACCCGCACGTCCTACTGCCTCCGTCAGCATATCTACCGAAAACATCTGGGCGCCAAGCCGCTGTCCACCAAAAAACTGCACTCCTGCCTCCTCTGTCCGTACACGACCAAGGAGAAGTCGCGATTCATCGTGCACATCGGCAGCAAGCACAAGTTATCACTGGAGAAACACGATGCTCTGCACCTCATCCACGCGCACGAGGCTGCAGTAATAAACGATCCCTTCAGTCAGACCGTCTTCACCGAGGAACAATTCCACACACAAACCATCAGCGCAGTGCATGATGAAGTAGTGGAGGGTCACGAGGGGCAGTCGGTGGTCGAGACGCAGCACGTGGAAACCATCTATCACCAGTTGGACGCGGTTGCTGATGCGACGGAGCAGGTGACCGTTAGCAGCGCCGAAGCTGTGGAGATGCTGGCGGGAAATATTGTGATGATGCCGGAAAATAGCACCGGGGATTTCTCGGGAGAACAGACAGTTGTGATGCTACCCCATACTACTGAGGATACTACTGATGGTGAGCGGAGAGTAGTGATGCTACCTGGGATAAGCAGTGATACTACTCAGAATGAGCAGACAATTGTGATGTTGCCTGAAGGCGCGGATGCTGGTATCGATGGAGAGCAAATTATTTTATCAGTTTCTGGGGAGCATGGGGAAAATACTGTTTATCAAATTGTTGAGTATCAATAAGTACAAAATTGATCAATAATAAAGTAATCAGTTTCGCATTTCATTTGTATTGTAGAGTTCGGCTTCAATAGAAACTGTAAAACAGATGAACGCTAACATGTTATTATAGCAAATTAACAATAAACTGTTGAAGTTAATGTTCGACGTAACAGACAGTCTGTCATTTTACTAGCGTTTTGTGAGGTAGAAAGTGTCCTGGTAATGAAGGGGTGTCACTTAAATTGTGCTCACTCGAAGCCCTTTATCCAATTTGAAGGAAACACGTCGAAATAAGGCAGACAACCATTCCATATAATTTCTAGCTCCTCTTTGGTATACGAATCCTTCCAAGCCGCGGCAATTTCAGTGGCATTTCTCACCTCCTTAACAATTTTACCCTTCTCTTTGTAAGAGGTTTGAACGTTCACCGTGTGATTCGCCAACCAATCTTTTGTTTGCTCAGGCATCGGGTATCCCAAAAACTCGAACAACCCCGCAACCTGTTGAAGAGGCTTTTCCACTAAATTATCATATATCACGTTTTTTGTCCTGCTAGTCGTTTGAAGAAGTATTTCGCTCTCCCTTTGTAAAGCCTGGTTGCTAAGCGCGGCCTTACAGTAGGATATGGCCTCCTGGGTGATGTTTTTACGCTCGTGCAGCCCCTGCGACCACGACAGACGGAACCTAGAACGGGCCGCTCCGCGTGGGTCCCGCACTAAATGCGCGAGTCGGAAATTATTCAGATTTAAAAGTAAATCTTGATCACTAGCTAAGCTAGCGCGGACAGTCTTCACTACTCGCATCGTTGAGTTTTTGCAAACATTGTCTAGATGTTCAACTGCGCATTGCTTGGCCACATTCCATTTTCCTCTCAGGCAACTGAAATATTTCCCAAACGCCTCCGCGATACCATATTCAGAGTAGCGCGTTGAATCTTTTCCACTTTTAGAAGATTTTCTTTTCAAGACTTGTCTATTGTTTAAGATATCCATCAGAGCGGTGGATTCGTAACGAAGTCGATCTGACACCTCGTCGTATGTGCTGTTCCATTTCCAAGAATTCCATAAAATATCCCTGCAGAGGACTGCCTCTGGTTTTCCAGAGTCAAATCTCCTTCCACAAATATTTCTGATGGGCATTTGACATTCAGTGGTGCTCGGTACTCTGTGATTCGCCAGACATTTTCCGTATCCATTAATTTGCGTCATTCTTTTCGTAAAAATGGACGATCGAAAGAATTTATGCATTAACATAGCCGGCGGCCATTTAGACATGCGACAAGCAAAAATCGTCTCCAAAGTCCACTTAACCGTGTTTATTTCTTCTTTTGGGATTTCTCTGAAGTTTAACGGATATGAATGAATCACAAAACTTCTATCAGACATCTCATGTCTCTAATAAAATATTTATTTATTTATTTGTTCTCAAAAGTCTATCAACAATTCAATAAGTGCCGAACTACTTTTTACCTCTGTTCTCCCGAAGAATCGTAGAAAATGTCACTGGGTACGTTCCAACCGGCCGGGGTGCCATACATCGCGCTGTATAAAGCATCAAGCGGCTCGTAGATAAAAAACACACCTGCAGATAACAACGTGAACATGACAACAGATGTTAACATACTTTCTTTATCAACCTAATCAAGTCTAACACTGCTAAAAATAATTGTCGACCGAAAGAGCAGCAACAATATTCTCATAGCAATCACATAAAACAAATCTACTAGGCCTCAGTCGTTTAACCCATTTATTTCAAAAATTCGGTGAACTGATTGGTTCAGTTTTTCCTTCATTACCCCTCAAATAGTTCAAGGCCAATAAAAATGTGTCTGGGAAGTCTGTACGTGTTTAATATATTTATAGATCTAGATAGGATCAACTAGTGGTATTCACCTGGTGTGTTGTGAAAAATGTCACCCAGAAAGCTGCTTCCCGACCGTTGGTACGATATTATGTGCAAAAATTTGGGCTTCACCTCCTCAAAAGGGGCATAATCGCTGCTGTTAGCCCATTTATTTAACGCATCATTCTGGTTCAAATCAATCTGCCCTCCACTGTCAGCCCGCTCAGCATTGACATATTTTCCCACAATAACTTCATTGTGATAAATTTTGTCCACGTCAATCGGGGTTGAATTTCCTGAAAAAACACACATACCGTACTGAGGTTAATCGTAAGTAGTCAAATTATACCCTACCCCAGAATGTTATTATTAGTCCCAATATCCGTGCTGCCACACTAAACTTATTTCATAGGAATAATACAGAAAATACATTTCCTGGGTAGTACTTTAATTAACCGAATATGAGAATCTTCATTATTTTTCTGTCGTATCATCGAGTGCAGCTATCATGGCTTACCTCGAAATTGAATCAACATGAGAAAGGTCACAAGCACGCACACCAAGGTGAAAACCTGTCGTCTTTTACTGGGTACCATGGTCCAATACCAACGTCACCTGAGGAATGGGTATCAAATCATAACCAATTCAGAGCGAATCCAGGCGCTCATAATTAACAGCAATCAAAGGAATCCTAATTGTGAGACCACCCGTTAAGGAAAAAGCGTCTGTATGATATCGTGTTGAAAAAATAATTAGTCACCGCAATCAGATAACTTTTCTAATGTAAAGCTCACCACATTCTATAGCTTCTATGTCACAATCCGAGAATCGTAGTCCATATCTCCGAAGCTTCGCACCCTTGTGAGCTGTGATACGCCAAAGACAGGATCAGACGTGGTTTATCAGTGAATTTAATCCTACGATAAATAGACCTGGACAGCCACTGATAAAATTACTCACAACGTCAATAGTTTGCGCAAATTTAGTCAGCCTTAAGTTCTTGGCCAAGCGCGAGTCGATATTGACCAGTATGCTGTGAAAAATAATATCTCCAGTTTCAATTATCATAATCATATACATGTATCTATAAACATGTACATTCTCGCATATCTTAGTATGATTACAATGAATATACATACACTTACAGTATTTCTCTAAGGATCTGTATCTTTTGTTTAAGAATGTTTCACAGTCAATTTACATTGAATTAGGGATAGGAATGTCTTGGCCGGATCGACTTGCTTGGATTGCGAAGAGCTAAGATATACTGGTACTTACAATAAATCACAACAGTCGTCCTTTCTAAAAGCGGCTTATAGGAATTCTAAGCCTATACCCGGGAAATCACCGTTACACTAGCCATTTAAACTATACGGTTATGACGCCAGCTACAGCGAACCTTTACCAGACGGAATTAAGCAACAAGTTCTACAATAATTGCATAGAAACAGTCGTAGAAACCTGTGCCAGATGTCATATGTGTTCAAACTAGTCATCGGTCAAAGCTTGCTAAGTAAACATAAATGTAAGAAAATACACTAACTTCGACCGGCATTAACTGTTTGAATGTGGAACACCGGTAAGCTCCCGTACTACAAACCAAACCCAAATATTGTGTAACATCATTGGACAACTGCGACAGGAATTTTCCTGTTAAGCAGAACGGTAAGGTCAATTTGACCTTGACGCACCTCACGAGTATAAACCGGTAAAAATACAGACACTGCCCCTTTTATTTGAATTAGTTTTTATTGATACTGAAGTGAGGTGCGGACGACAATAATTTGTCGATGAATGCGTGGTACATCATTGCTCAGTAAATTAAGGTTTGCCTGGTCATTTAAAAAAAAGAGAGCCGTGTTATAGTGGCAATAGCTTTATTTATATGTAGAATACTAGGCTTCTGAGCCTAATACAAAAGCTAACGAGAACTATGATGACGTATTTACAAATGATACTAATATCAATGTTCAAACAAATTCCTCTCTCTCTTACCAACTTCATTCTTTCTACAGCATCATCAATCGACACCAGCTGACACCTTGATCATTAATTCACATTTACTCGAACCTTGATTTACCCTACTTTTCACACAAGAACAAACAGCCTACGGTTTATATATATATCTCAATTTTTGTCAATGACGGTGAAACTTTAGAATCCCAGTTTAAAAACCGTGATTGTTTCTCAATATACCGCTAAGCGAGTTCTATAAATCGCAACGCATTTACACTAACCGTGTTTACAATAAACCCTTGTACTTTTGCATGTTATCCCCAAATTTACAAAGTATACAGACTATGTCAACGATTTTAGCACATTCTTATTACGAGATTAACACGCTGAAGCAACCTGTCATTCAACCGTAAGTTCAACACAAGGACTTTCAATTATCAAATCAGCAAGCATGATCTCATACAAACATAGAAATATCATAAGACAGGATCGACACATACGGGTAATTAATTCATTATTAATGTAACACATTCCTTTGGAGAGTTCATTTCAAGTTTTCTGACCGTTCCAATAGCCAACAAGTTCATGTAGTAATGACGATGATGATTGATAAATGCAAATCAACGATATCTTAACTTAAAACATTGTAAAACCAATTGTATAATAGAGGTATACGTTTGATAAGGCTGTTCTCGGCATCAACGTATCTAATACCAATTTGGAAGAGGGTACCAAGGTAAAATCAATCATAATGCTTTTAAAAGAAGTCGAAAATAGTTTAAACATGAAGCGATGAAAAACTAATAGGAGTAAAACAATAGTAAATTCTGCAATATATCATTTTTACACGAGGGTAGTTATTAGAAAGCTGCTCGATTAATATGGCTCAAAGGGAAATAAGACGCGACATAAGTAATGTACATGCATGTATACATATATACATGTGCATGTATATCGTAGGGGCCACAACATGTCAATTTCTACAGACACGTGACAATGGGATTAACTACTGAAGAGAATGTCAACTTATACAGAGGATGTTGATTATATAAATACAGTACTTGTAATTGGTGGCGCAGATCTCCTGAGGACAATTTTAAGCACTAAACCAGGTCATTTAAGTTCAGGATAATTATTGCAAACTTAACAGTGTATACGGAGAGACAATCAGTGCATTTCTCATTTAGAACACCAAGGTACACCACTGAGATACATATATACTATGTACCGGTAATTTATATCAAGAAGAAAAGGTTGATAATGGGTGATTTTGAATACACAGAACTGAAACTGACGGTGGACGTGGAAGAACCGGTGCGACTCAGTAATTACAACAGAAGTACGAGTTAATTGCGACAAGCGTCTACACGTACAATGTAAATGCACCATACCTGTGTATGGGGAGTAACACTGATACCCCCGTATGTATACAAATACAATGTACATGTAATGATAAATGACGCGTTGGGGAAGATTGACAACACGAGTAAAATTCTGGCAGAAAATTAGGTACCTTTTGTAACAAGTGAGTTACACATATGAATATGTCAAAAGAACTAATAATATGAGGAAAATTTCTAAAGGTAAGTAGCACGGATGAAATTACTGTTACAATACTATAGAGCTTATCCACATAGAATTCCAGGCTACTTTTTACAAGCAACGAGTTGCCCAGAAACATAAAACAAGTATACCGGACTCGTATAATTGAACTACATGTAGGTACAATCTGAGAAACTGCATTCTATAGATGTATGAACGATTTGAAATTCAGCTACATGGTATCTATTAGTAGCACCTGGACTGAAATGGACCACACTAAACTGGAGGTAGTTAACTGCTATTATTGGTATGCCATGCGTACTTGTATTTATAATAACAACCACTCATCAGAAATGTGATCTAATCATAGTTGTGACACGTTGTATATGATCATTCAGAGCACAGTTCACAATGATATGGTGGATCTATTTGGTGACTAGTGGAACAAAATATGGATGCTTGAAATTCTCAACATGACGCCGATGACTTAGCTGAAAATAAATTATATAACTTTTATCCCATTGAAATGGTCGACACTCATACTGTACATGTAAACAGCATTCTTTCGATAAGCACGATCTATTAGCACACATTACACACTTTCAACGCGAAAAATCCACCCGCTGTTTTGAACAGCGACTGGTCGTTCAAGTCGACGCTCATTCTACAATCATGATTCATTAGTAGTTAAGCAACGCACGCTCAAGTGTGAGGCAGAAGTTTTAGACTTAACCATCCTAGTGTTTTTTTTAATATAAAATTTCATGATTAATGCCCTGGGGACCTGATAGCACACACATTGGTGCTAAACTCAACGCCAGCATTAATTAACAAGGACTGAAGAAGGTCGTGATTACAAACTGAGAAGTCAACATAATAGTACGATTGTTCACCTGTCCTCAATTTTTAGTGATTAAACATGGGATTTTGAGGACTGAAATAAACTCTGAAGTGGACAAACTAAAACTCCTCCTGACTTTATATAATAAACGAACCATTAATACTTAAAGTTAAGATTGACAGTGTTGGGGAGCGTGCCCAGCACTTACAGTTTGTTGCTTCGACATACATTCAGCATCACATTAATCAGTTGCCGCTTTGTGCACAGAAGCAGTTTTTGATTCCCCCTGGTGTGCAACATCGGAGAAGCTGCGCGTGCGCGTGGAGCCATTTCGGCTGATCGATGACGAGCAAACTGTGTCGCGTGTTTCACAGAAGTAGTAACGGCTGAAGGGTTGTCCCGCGGCTCGCTGCCTTGATCTTTGTGTCTCGGATAAAATAAATGGCACCTTTTCACGACGATACAGGATAAAGTTGCGGCCCGATCGTCCTAATCACGGCTCGAGAACCCCAGGCTGTGCAACAACCAGCGGAGTGAGTCCACTGAATGCAGACGCTTTTCACGTACAGCTAAGCCACTCCAAACACGGTTTCCATTCCGCATGCCCGCTGCATCACTCGGAATTGGGAGTCCGCCGCAGCCCGAAGCGCGCACACAAAAGTACAATATTACGCCAGGTCCGATCAGCCTCACATCACACTTTAAATGCAATTCCTTGACGGCGACCGTTATACTTATAAGCAGGGGTTGGTGTTGGTCACTGCCGAGCAGATGGCGGAGAAGGGCGAGTCCACGCCGACTAGATTTTCACATCCTCCGAGCCGATCATACTCGCTAGTGTCTTTTTAATTCGCAGGGCCGTGAGACGCGCCGCTCCGTTGTGATACCAGCATTCCTTCATGAGTCGAGACATGATTCGCAGCGCCTGAAAAACACCAACGAGCAAAACATCAGGCTCCGAGCCATACATCAACCTAGAAACGAGCGGAACTCGCATGTCGCGGAAACGTGATGCGGCGATAACCTTACCTCGTGACTGTGCCATCTATTTGGTATCTCCGGTCGTTTCATAGCAACGCACACCGCCTGTTTCATCTCGTCTACGGTGGGGTCAGAAGGCACACAGTCGTAGTATGGCAGTTGGTATTCTTCATACAATCCTGCAGATATAAACACGACGAAATGAAATACGTATTAAAAAGTGTAAACACATTAACAGTACAATCTAACACGGAGTGCCTGTTTGGGATTTCATCCTATTTATCAATGCAATTTTAGATGTCGATATCGTTACGGATATCGATCAACCGATTTTAATGACATCATTTATTAAAGAAATTGGCATGAGAGAGCGCTATTCGTGCAGTTAAATACAATTGCACGCCAAAATTGAAACCCAACCAATGTTCAGCTCTCTAACCCAGCCAATGTTCAGCTCTTTCCGGTCCCAAACAGGTTTTTAACGGCGACTGAGACTATTAAATACCGACAATAGAAAAACACTTCGTACCTCCTACTGAGCACCTTCGCGAGACCTCCCATAACACCAGTCCTAAGGAATATACGTCTGCGCGCTTGAAAGACTCAAAGTGATTCATGTTGAGTTTCTCCTCCAGCACCTCGGGCGCCATGTATCGCGTGGTGCCGACGCGGTGATTTAGCGGGATGTCCACCTGATCGGTCGCCGGATCAAGTTTAACACATAGCCCTGTAATGTAGAATTCAAGCTTGAGTACGGTTATATTTCATATTCAATAAATAACATATTTATTCCAGAACCAATGACAGTAGGTCTAAGCGGCACGTCAATACAACTTTATGTTTCTCTTACTAGCGGAAATAATATTTGCGACATTTACCGAGTTGTTATGATCAATTTAATTAACGGTTACAACAGCGTTCATTTCTCAAGTGTATAACTACAGCGCAGGAGCGTGGGTTGACGTGTAAACGTACCATAGTAAAATCATTCTGTTTATTACATGCTACATGTATAATTAAAATAGGGTTACATACCTAAATCTGCTATACAGCAGGTGTTGTTCCTTTTAACGAGTATATTCTTTGACTTGAGATCACGATGGGCTATTGGTGGTTTACCTGAAATAACATGGCATCGTGTGATTAAGGATAAAGAAGTCTGATGAATTAAATCAATGACGGTGATATAAGTTGGATGCGTGTTTTATTTTTGTAGATGCAGATTAAGCTATTGTACCTTGTGTGCCTATTATCTCGGTGTGTAGGTGGGCTAACCCGCTCGCCGTGGACAGCGCTAGTTTTACCATAGAGGACACATCGATTTCTGTGCGGTTCAAGAAATCAAACAATGACCCATTTTCATGATACTCTGACACGAGCCAAAGTTGTGTGTAATAGCTGTGATCTGGAAGGAACAAAAACACAAAACCGTTTTGAAAAGTGATTGTTGGTAGGCCACGTTTGTTGTGGAATAGACAACACAATGTATAGATAACTGTCAACATAGAGAATATGTACGTAATAACCTGAAACAAAATAGTGCAAAGATATATTTCGTACTATAATACATGCAAATGAACTAATAAACACAGTACAATAACTAAACAATGCCCTTATATAATTGACACATAAAGTTTTGGCACATAATGTAATTACATTGTACCAATTACAATACCACTACAGTTTTTGCTTTCCAGTGTAGGAACTCTAATCGAGCAAAAAACGTATGTAAATACGGACATTGTTTGCGTACATCCTAGTGCGCTGCTCTCGTGATATTGCGCACACGAATATTGTTCCCTATCGGTTCATAACAGAGATCACGTGATCCTACACGGGGCGGGAAGTCCGATAAACTGGGCTAACTCGGCTAATATTAGAAGTATAAAAAGCCGCACTACTTTTTTTTAACAGCTTGGCTTTTATGTAGGCCGGGCAACAACAAGACGGAAGAATCTGTCACGTCTGCTCACCCTTGTTATCTGCTGCGATAAATCCGAGGATGTTTTCATGTCTCAGCATCACTGTCTGATAAATCTCGGCCTCCCTGCACCACGACCGCTCGTCTCTCGTATGGAATATTTTCACAGCAACATTCTCGCCTTTCCATCTTCCTCTCCTCACCTCCCCGTACCGTCCTTTCCCGATCACCTCCTGCAGCTGAATCTGCCTCGCAATCGTTCTTTGGACGAGTAATGGAAATCCTAAACGAAATATAGAACCCGAATTAACGTAAGATTATCTTACTGATTCAAAATCAACACCTAAATAAGCAAACTACATGTATTCCCATTAGCGAGAGATATCCATTGCGTATGCTGTGTATTACAAGTTTACCGGTATACATGTATATGTATATCATAGCACGTACCTGAGCCGGAGCCGGAGTAGCTGTACTCTTCAAGCAGGCCGTTTAGCGACTGCCCGTTGGCGATCATCTGTGCCTCCTCGTCGATGGTGGGCAGAGGCAGCCTGTTCCTGTTCTTCCTCTGCACGCAGTACAGCGCTATCATAAACACTATACCGAGGAGAATGATGGGGCCAGCGATCACAGCAGCTAGCTCCACGCTTCCTAACACCACGCCCGTTTTTCTCACCTCTACAATACATCAGGTCATACGTTACGGAATGCCGGCCGATACTGATAGTGCATGCACATGCATACTTCAAGGGAGCGAATGATCAAAATCAATTATAACTTCGAAATTCTAGATCACTCGAATTGCATATTAATTTTAAAGTGTTTTCTAACAATGGACTAATCGGTTGTTCTAATCTTCAGAAAATAGAAGCCTTATGCATTATAATGCGCAAGCAAAGGGCATATACATGTACATATATAGAGTATGGATTTACCATTTTAATGTAACTGTTTGTACCTGTGCACATGTTGTTATATAGCACAATAACAAATAACGGGTGCCCTTAAATACAAATAATTTCCCTTGATGCTGACTCTAACCTATCAGTTATTAATTGGTTAATGTATAACCGAGCTGTTGACTGGCCACTTGATTGTTGTAACGATGAGTCCTCGTTTAAACGAGCTGTTGACAATCACCTCAAATGTTTTCATCGAGCAGAATGCTCATGAATATAGGTCAGTTAAATACAGTTACTGGGTGAAACAAAAGGAAATAGTAATAAAAAAGGATTTGCAAGTAAGTGTCTAAGCTTAGTATCTTTGTCCCTGCAATCCATTTTATAATTACATGTTCGCGTAGGTGAATGTAACTTAAGCTCGTTATAACGAAGATTAACTATGCGTATACCCTTTTTCTGTTCATAATGTGCGTCTCAAGTTTAACGCGAAGGTGGTGCTACAGAAAGCGATACTAGACAGTTACATGCATAACAGTTGTTATCAACTTATGCCAAATAACAGCATGCAATATTACCGGTATGTTAGTAAAACATAACAACTTGAACTTTGAACTTTGGCTTCTCCGTATATACGAACATATATCATTAGTAGCCAATTACAAAAACTTCCAAGGACTGGCCAAAATATTCATTATGTACACCATTCAGGTGCTTCGATCAACATACCACGTCATATAAACCCATGTATGAGGCTATTTTAAGGGGATACAAGCCGCCACAATGCTTAGGTTTGGAGCTTCGATGATATCCAAGCCTAATTATAAAGGAGGTTTTAGTTGAATATCGCGACTAGCCATTATGAGGTACGTTATTAAGCGAACATGTGGAAGCAAACGCAGGACAGATACATCTAGCAATTCATACCGAGGTACGTTTGAAAAATTGCACACTAACATATACATAATTTTAAAGGAATAAATTCAAGCTGAGATGAGAGAAATTTGAGATGGTTCTGCATGTGCTTGTATAGGATGGCCGTTCTAGATTTAAGTACAAACCTGGCGGATCTGGCGTTGGTAACACCGTGGGGTTCAACTGCCGGTTACAATAGTCTGGCTCGCTGCAGCATTCAAAATTGCTCTCGAGGCATATCATAGGATTTTTTGGAGGAAAGCCCTGATCCTTGTTAAGGCATCTATGACAAAAACATACCAGGTGACTATGTATTGATTACGAACTCCTATAGATGACTAGGGCTGAGGTTGGGGTTGAGTAGATGAGGAGGGTGGGAACATGAGAATCACACAAGCGACTACATGTACAGGAATACATGTATAAATATGAAAGCTGCAGTAAAAAGCGGGGGAGGGGATGTGCGGCTGAAACAACAGAAGAGCTTGCAAGAAAGATGTCTCGACGGTATTGAAAACTAGACTAGCAATCATCAGATATTCGGTCTGATCGCGCTGAAATATTAGTATTTAATGATTTCGATGCCAAATTATGACGTTAGCCTAGTTAATAATACGTGAAATATCCTTCCTATGGGAGATCACCATGACCCACTATTCATGACATCAATCTACAGTGCATTCAATAAGTTCCTCCACAGCTCAACTGAAACACATGTAGTTATAAATGATAGCAGAGATGGTTAGCCGCAAACTACCCAGACCAAATGTTATGACTTGCGCCTGGAAAAAATCCAACAGCCATCGACACACCTGGTCCTGAGGTGAGTGCGTCTAGCTGTTTGCGAAAGATCGGCTAAATCAAATGACACTACAGTGCAAGCTGGGCAATCTCTCGCGAACAAATATTAAGATATCATGACAATGACACAGTATCGATGTAGCGTTAGACAGCAGTTGTTGAGAATTGGAAAACAAACACAACTCAAAGCGCATCATATCTGCTCAACCGCAGTGTCTTTTGATTTATCATCTTGGCTGTGATAAAGTGGGAGACCATTGCAATTTGCATGTTTTATCACAACACCTTGGGTCAACATGCACACATAGTAAATAGCCTCATACATTTAACGCTTAGTCACATTTCAGTTTTACGCCTGTATCAATTTTTGACGATAGGAGCCCCCCGGGATGACTTTGGTTTAGTGTCGTAACTTGTAAGTACGGTAACTCACCTAGCTGAAACGAAACTAACTAGGGTCTGTTGCACCGTGTAAACCACGTAAAGAATGGACGTAAAAAAAAGTAAAAACTACAAAATATTTGAACAGCCTAACAGAACTAACGTATGGCAATATCATGCGTGCATATAATGTCAACGTGTATGAAATGCTGGTCGGTCAACAGTCCAGTACAAAAATGTTACCCTTAAAGATGTCTTACAGTTTCCTGCTATGGAGACTAACCTTCTGTCAAATCAGGCGGAGCAGGAGCAAGGGTTGGAATAAGTTGCAAATTGCATTCGTCAACACCTTCACAACACAAGATGGAATTGAGATGTGCCATTTTTCCTGATTGGGTACATTTCAGTGGACGCCCAGCGGGTACTAGCTCAATCTTAGCAAAGCACCCCCAGCTGAAATAGAATTAACAAATCTCACAATCGGACGGCCCCTATAATCAAACATGAACATGTATGAGTTGCTACATACACGCTTCCACTTAGATTCGTCATTTTTCCACAGGAGCCACTTTCATTCTCATTTCAAACAAACACATACGCCCATTTGTTATGCATTTTCATTCACACAATTGGTCTATCGCTGAATAAAAGGTAGTGAAAAGCTTTTTAAATCGGCGTAATGACTGCAATCAATCATGTTAGCTTCTTCACCCGTAGACAAGAGCCAGCCTTACCTATAATGCAAGCACTGCAAGGTGACACAAAATGAACAATGCCATGAGCTAGCCACAAACCATTAGGCTTTATCGGTTTGTTAGATATTACATGATGGAGTAACGTTTGTAGACTATTAAGGTGATGGATGAACTGAACAGAACATGCCTCTAAGTTCACATGGTATGCGATATATATTGTATGACTATCTTGGGACATACTTCACTGGTATATGAATATATATATACGAGCATATACATGTTTATGTGTAGAGTAATCGGGAGGGAAATACACCTTTTCATTGTTTAATGCAAATGTGTGCAAATCTTATACAAAATGATAAGCGTGTAATAAATGAAGGGGATTCGGTCTGGGATCTGGAATAAAAATACTTAAGTCTATGATACATTATTGGAATTGGTAACTGGAACGAGAAACCAAGATTATGAACTTACATATCTATTTAAAATTAGATGCAAGGATGAGACGAATGGATGAAGAAGTTTAAAGTGATAGCGAAGATGGCTAGTTTAGTACAATCGGGGCCAGTGATAAACAGGGACGAAATATATGGTACATAAACACAATATCATATATAAATAAAATCCAAAATTATCGAACGAGCGGCTGAATTGTTTACTGGTGTTTGAAAATTTATGCCAACTATAAATAATCAAAAAATCGGAATACATCAAAAGTCATTAATGTAGACGAAAAACTAAACCTACCGATAAGATGGTGTTCTGGACCCATCTTCTTCTGATACGACTACACTGGTGAAACATCTACCGTCTGTTTCACATGTGTAGTTTGATTCCTTGCCACAAGCATCACAATGACATTTAAGTCCTGAAACACAATGAAACTCATAAGTGGTAAACTTTACTAATAGCAGACAGATTAGGACACAAGTGTCTGTTATTTCGGACAGAAATTGCTTAAACATGGATTCGAAATGAAATCATTTAACATGTGCCGATAAATTGAACGCATATTGCGAGATATTACTCCGATCATACTGACACGTTTGGGAATAAAATATAGGTTACAAAAACACGCACTAGTCTGTCGATGTTGAATACATTTATTATATCGAAGTCTATTGAAAGCTGAGTGCTTGGGTTACAGCTGATCCAGACAGACATAATCAATACCCAAGTCAGTACATTTACGCCGTCTTCTGGCGATCATTTAGCACCAAGAAACAGGCATTAACGATTGAGATTGCTTTAGAAAGTTGTCAAGGATTGCGGTATAATTGCGCGATCGTTGGAGATCGGGCCACAAGTTTTGCCGATCCCTCAAAATTAGAACTCCCCATTCAACTTTCGGCCATTTTGAATCTAGATTCGCTGTCTGACCTTAATGTTTACTACGATCGCGGGTGGATCATGCAGAAACAGAACAATTACATCTTCTAAAAACAATATGAGAACTTACCATAAGCACCGATGAAGCATTGTGTACATAATAAGAGGATTAATAACGGAGGAATGTCCATGTCTGTAGTAATTTTCTCGCACGTACTCTAATAGCGAGCACCTGCTATAAGCACACGTCCATATTCCTCCGCGTCTGGTTACAACTGATAGCTAACACTGGCGCACAACGCTATATGTACAAGTACGCGCCTCCTCACCGGCGACAACGATCATTATCTACGGTCAAAGTAATTCGGAATTAAAAAAGGAAATTCATTATGCATTGGCAAGTCCTCAGGCTTGACCATAATCCAGATCAATCAATCAATGTATCGGAGTACTTTTTCTAAATCGTCTGTTTTGATTATTCGTTTTGCGCTCGTATTAATTGTCCAGTTATTTTTTGTTACCGTCATGCGAGCGAACATTTCAGAACCTGCGCTTCGGCAGAGTAAATCTATGAACAGCTCGCAGAAAGTGGGTCAGTTTCAGCCCTTGCAAACTCCGAACTTGAAAGTGATAACAGGTGCTACTTTTGCAGGTGAAATATAGCCGAAAAGTAAAACGTAATTTCTTTTGTGAAGTGTTAAACAAATTGGTTTAGAAATTTAATCATTTTAAACAGGTGAGCATGTGGCACCACCTTCTCAGCCATTAATCAGCGGATTGATTGACATATATGGCGAACAAAAACGCAGTAAATCTGATTTTTCATTTCAATATACGACATACATGTTGATTAAAAAGTCTTATTAAAGTCACCGATGCTTATTTATCAAATGAACATAATCTATAAATTTTAAAAACATCATCTATTTGGACTACTTCGATTTTCAGAAAAAGGTGGCGGTCAGCGATAAAACTGCTAGATCATGATTACTCACTACCAACGTGTTCTCCTTTTAGTGTCCGACAGTGTTAATAGTCGTACCGTTGAAAAGAAGAAAAAGTTAAGGCCCGGTAGTTGAGGACTTTGAGAAGTCACCACCATAGCTGAGGCCTCTTGAACTATGGAAAGGTCAGACAGGTAAATAAATATGTTTTAAATTGAATCAGAGGCCCCGAAATTTATTAATTAAATTTCTGATTATTATTCAGTTTCCATCTTTATTGAAATGTCTGACCGAACAAATTCACGTGTCATTGATCGACGAGGAAACTTCACGTTCAGAAAAACATTTTTCCTATTGCATAGCTGTTATCAAGATAGTAGAAATTACCAACATGTACCTGGGTAATGCAAATGAAAAGCAAACCATATTTGTTTAATATATTATCGTCTGTTTCGCTCTTCTTCATGCCTGATTAAATAAAGGACGTTAAATAAATATTTATTATTAGGCTGCGTAAAATTATTGAAGTTTCTCAAGCATTTTTTATTTTTTTTTCACCAGGATCGGTGCGGTAGGTTTTGTTTTTTTTCGTTATAAAGAGGAGGGTGCGGCAGGTTTTTTGGTTTTTTTCCCCGAAAAGTAGGGTGCGGGGGCCTTTTATTGACCATTTTTCGGATATCGGCAGCTGAAAAGGAGGGTG
>JAXGGS010093314.1:35327-47139 GCA_035585475.1 Armandia brevis | reverse complement strand
GGAGGGCAGGTTTGTTTGATCACGACTGGGGGACCCCCCTGCCGCCTGCACTCGTCAGCAGATGGTGGTCACAGAGTCGGGGGAAACCTGATCATAAATCCCTGCCTCTCCCGTAGGCTAATTATTTAATTCTAATCTTTGTTATCAATTTATACCCGCCATATTTGGACATTTGTCCGACTCACGTGATGTAACACAACACTAGGCGGGGCCCATTCACTCGTACATGTCGGGAAATTAGCCCCAAATTGGTTATTATTGCTTTTAATCATCAGCGTTTTTCATTTCATTGTGTATTAGAATGATATCATCTGCCGTTTCCGCTTTTATCCCTCTTTATCTCCGCATCGCAATTATTGATGAAAGTTGCAAAATTAATTTAATTCAAAATTTTAAAGCAAGTGTGCACTTTCTGTCACTTTCGAGATTCAAATTAGATTAGAGAATGAAGGCCACACTGGAGTTAATAAAACTAAAAATTGTGTGGGATTTCCGAGTTTAAGCATATTGTTGTAGTCACGGACAGGCGTGTACTTATCTCCTCTCGGATATGCCGTTCATTGCCTCGAGCAAACGGCAAGCACAAAATCTGCAAATACAGCGAAATTAGGTTTAAAAATTGCTCATCTCTTTGTGTGCGAGGCCGCAAATCGAGTGTGCTTCACAATGCTCAGTGTTACAGACCATTTCCACTCGAAACAAAAACGGCCAACTGCAGTTTTACACACTCCAGGTTACATTAAATTCTCGAGTTGCTGTTGAAGCTAAAATATCGCCCCATTCTCTTTTATCTGAATCCCCATCGGCTATCGCTGACTAAATATCGCTATTCACGTGTAATTTATTATTTTAATGTCGGCGATTTGTTTTGTTCAATTATAATTATAACAATCTGGTCTAAGCAAACCGCCCGAAGCCCAATCGAGAATTGGCTAGAAATGAGCTCTGAAGCACAATGCAGTGCACATTTTAGTGACCATGTGCCAGGCCTAAGTCCAGTAACAAACATCAAACATCCATGCACAAGTTATCACAAAAATAAATCGTAACAATGCTATTTTATGTGTAAAATTTTAATGAGATTTGTCGCTATATATCGCACGTGTTTCTCGCCCACAGGTATTCTGGCTGAAAGACGGCGAGGTGATTGATGTGAAGCGGGATATTAACTTCATCATCTCGAACGAAGGCAACCTCATCATCAGCCAGGCGCGGCTCAAGGACACGGGGAACTACACCTGTGGAGCTCAGAACGTGGCGAGCAAGCGGCTCAGCGAGTCGGCCACCCTCTCGGTGTATGGTGAGTACATCTACAACATAACAGCATCTGGTCCGCAGGACGCTGGGAGGGAGAGATGCGTAAAGATGACAAGTTAACGCGCGTCTGCCGTACCCAATAAAACACTGTGTCGTCAGGTAGTCGTCAGGCTGCTTTATCGCCACCAGAAGTGACGTGCGGGACCTTGTGTTTAAGTGCGCGCTCACAAGTATAAATCTATAAAATATGTACAAGGTGCTCGCCGCGTCTAGTCTATATATTCTACCCCTGCAGCCGACTGTGAGAAGAGTCCCGCAGACTCCCAACTCGTGATTTCCGCATCCCAGCTGGGTATTTATATGGCATTTGTTGTGAATCAATAATCATCTCCCAAGACCGATGATATATCTGAGGACGGCAGCGGAAAGCCGGGCAGGATGGTTAACTGCCACCGAGGTACCATCTGAAAGCCAGAAAGTGATGGAGTTGCTGTGTCTGGGGAGGTATACAAGGTCGAGGCCCGCGCTGATCTGGACAAAATACGCCCGTCTTGTCATTGAGCCTAATGGGCACGCGCACATTTTACGGTTCCAATTTGTTTAATTTTTCGCCCCTTGAGGTGTGTTGAGCAGGATTATTAATTGTGGCTGTGGAAGGCGATGCTGAACCTTCGACAGTAAATAAACACTAGATAAACGCTATCTGTGCCCGCTTCTCACTCAACAAGCAGCCAAGAGGAGAGCATTCTTGGCAACCTGCGCCGCTTTATTTGGTGTATGGCCGGCACGCGGAAAACAAGACAAAAGGCTTGAAATTGAATTTGATTAAAAGGCCACCATGTCTGCGGCAGTTGTGGATGAAAAACGAGGCTGGCAGAGTTAAAAGCCCTCGTTCTGCCGCAGGTTCAGTTCTGCCCCGATGGAAATTAGATTAGGGGTAAAGAGGAGGCTGGCTCAAAGTGTCCACTCAACAATACCAGCAACCGGTTCTCCTTGTCAGGCCGTGCTCCCGCAATAATTACAACAAGATTTATGGCTAATATGAAGGGTATCGTGATAATAAAACTTGTTTGATAACATTTTAGGTTACTCAAAAATAATTAGTGCCAGTGCGCCGGGTGTTGGCCAAACCGTGTCCCTGGCATTGTGTCTCGACCGCTTGAGTATCCACTACAATTAGTCGCTTCAAGTGAACCTATAACCTAATAAGGGTACTGACAAGCAATGAAATAAGCGATAATTAATGCAATTATCGCCCGGTTGACTACTGGAGTTTGCCCGGCGCTAATGAGAGTAATGTGATTCAGAAGACACCTGTTAATTTCCCGGGAGAATCAGAAGAATGTCGACTCCCGACTGATCGGGGATGATTACTGCCTCGTTCCGCCTCCCCTTCCTCCTCGTGCACGATTGAGTCATCTCCTCCCCTGCTCTCCAGCGACGACCCAGCCACATATCTCCCCCAGCCTCACCTGGTACGGAAGCCGCTCTCGGAGACTTTAATGACAAATCCTGTCCGGCTGAGCATGAAATAACATTCATGGGTTAGTTTTTTAACGTGCCCCCTGTTGACCCGCAGTGTCCCAGGCCTTGTGTTCAGACTTTAGATTAAAGCGGGCAGTTTTGTACATATTGAATGCCGGAGCCGTCCTCCCACTGAAAACTTATGATGGATGAGAGGATATCGCGTGTTTATTGCATCTTAATGCGGGAGAGTGTGGCCGATAAAAGCGCATATAACATCATCGTGATGTATCACGTAAATTTCTATTCATCATGTGCCCATGTTTAGGTAAATTTACGCGGGATCAAGGCTTCGCCGATGAACTCGTAAAGAGCGGGTCAAATTGGCGATGAAACTTTCAGGCGTTTGTCCTCGTCTTGTATCTCCAGTTTAATATTATGTAAATAAGTCTGGCACGATTCTTTGATGGGGATGCAGGAGATAAGATGTCGTTTCGTCTCTGCAGCATTCGGTGTATTGTCACGTCTGCTCACCGGAAACGTCAAACCGAAATTCAATATCGAGAACCGCTCATCATCAGTTAGCGCGAAAGGAACCTGAACGTCATGTTTTACAAACCGACTCTTTCCTTTATGCAGATTATGGTGATGGCTTTCAGTTTAATCCACGCACAGCCGAGTTCAGTTGCATTGTGCGCGGACACGACAACGGCTAATCAGCTCATAGAATCAGGCCTGAATAGCGGCGATGAAAACCAATATGCTTGTCGCAGCAGCAGATGAAGAGCGCCTTGTAAAATGAGCAGTTTAATGGTATTAAAATTCACGCGCATGTTGTGTAAAGTTTGAGTTTCATGGCCGTCAGATGTGACGAAGAAAGGCTGATGTTTAAACTCTGTATGTGGTGCATGCTGGGACACTGGTCACTCAGAGGACACCTGTTCAGCTGCGGTCCTGAATGAGCTATATGGTTGACATCGCACATGCAGTTTCAGCAGCTCTGGGCTCACAGCTTCAGCAGCCCGTGGCATAACACGAGGTGTTCGTGCAGGCAGCATCACAGAGACACCGCCTGCTCTCGCATCGATCTCACCACCCGGACAATTGCCCTTTCAGGTGCTTCATGTTTTACTCAAGTTATACCAACACCTGTAGGCAAAGAGTGCGCCAAGCAGCAGCCCTCGCACAACCTAGGGTGATTTGAATAATGATTTTCTCCGAACAAAAACACGCGAATGATTGACATTTCTTGACGTCTTTCAATCCTAGCACACAGGCCCTCTCGACACGGCATTGTCTAATGTTTCTATAATGCTCGGTGAATTATTAAAACTCATCATAACCTTTTGTTGAGTGGCAGATTCGGGTCTTGTATAATGGAAGGAGATTGCGGTGTAATGAAATTGCCGACTCGCACCTTTGGCATTTTTGCTTGGCCTTTATTTGCATTGCGGCACGCTGATGAGCACCTTAAAGGCTCAGTTCAACAGAACGTGCTTAAGAGGCAGTTTACATCCATCGGGATCTTTACATTTAAAAAGTGTCACTGTGACTTGACTAACAGAAAAGTTTGTCTCTGTCAAGCTGAGAACACATCGCCATTCTTCAATCTGAGGAGAGATTAGTCTCCGATTTCATCAAATAAACCTGCACTGTACACTTCACTTCTGCCAACTGTTTACAAAGCCCGTAAAACCCTAGATCTGAAGTAATAGCCGCAGTGTTGTGTAAAGACTCGCCGTCTTGCAAACATTGAGACTAGGAAATATAAATATTCACAATAACCCGAGGTTTACTTATGTTAACCAGCATTGTAAATAAAGTAAATATGGCGACGTGGTGATTATTCTGCTGTCAGTCAGATGTATATGTAAGTTTGTTCCTGTAATTAAACTCGAGGGCTGTCATACCCTTGTTATTGACAGGTTCTCATCTCTAACACCTGATATTATGCTACCATGACCTAGATACATCTATTTGTAATACAGTGTGTTTCGTCATAACGCGGCTTTGCCAGCGTAAACGATAGTGCTTGTGGTACATCTGGGACTATCGTCGTTGCGAGAAAGGTGAATAATAGGTTTATATATGAAAACGTTAAAACGCGGTCCCATTGTATACGCTATCAGTCAGCCTAGTCTATTAAAGCTAAAGTAGGATTAGCTCTCCTGTGTATGTTGTCGGACTGCCACTGGTGACCTAATTCTCTCAAATGTCATCCGTTATCTGGGTAAATCCTCTTACTCCTGTCACTGAACGTTGTTTAACTGTTTAGCCAGGGGCAGGGTTAGGTGTGCCACAACATCCTATACATGTTAATCCTTTGTTGTAAAGGGCATGATACCACGTTCTCTCCTCTTATGTGGTCGTTTTTTCCCTCCGCTAAATGCCCTCAGGCTGCTGAAACCATTACACAAGATCGCGCATAGCTTGGAGAGAGTTGACTTGTGGTTTGGATATCGCGTTTCTCTGAGCTTTGTCTTAAGACTCGTTGCATTCTCAACCACAGGCCATATGGCGTGTAATGGGGACAGCGCACCCTTTCTTCGTTGATAAATACTTGATGATGTGATTATCAGCGCATTAAAATTGAATGGTAATGGCCATGTTGAATTTAAATGTTAGCTTGTCCCTTTTATCTTGTGCCACTAAATGCCCACAATCGGTTATTTGAAACAGATTATGTTCAAATACCAAACTTGCAATTACCTTGGATACCAAATGGCAGAGCAGCCTCTTTGTGTTGAGAGATGCACCCGAGAGTCATCACTCTTGAACTATTTAAGTTCCCATTTTTTCCCCGTTTTATGACAGCTAATTGATAAAAAAAGAGAGATTAATAAGGCTTGTCCTCACAAAAGGATGGGGACAAGAGAGTGTCTGATGACGCAATACGTGCGATTCAACTTAAACAGATTGGATGAAATTGACATTGAGTCCCTTTAGGTGATAAGGTTTTACATTGATAGCTCGAAATAGGGGTAATAATATTGGATTTAGAACGTTCAATGGGGCCCAACATTCTATATGAGCCTCATTCATAACTGTATTGAGTTCATTTGGCACTCCATGGACATTTTTGTGTTTGACAAATACACTTTTTTGTCAGATTAACTGAGAAATGGCTAGACGAGTTAACAAATCGTGGGTTTTGCTTTCATCAGTTCCCAATGTCCCATGTGAATCACTCCGACAGCATCTATTCGTAAATTCAATTCTAGATTTCATTACGCCGACTTTTATCTGAAATTTGTGTTAGTTAATGTGTTTTACTTGACTTTGCAGTGAATGGAGGCTGGTCGACGTGGAGCCAATGGTCGGATTGCAACAGTAAATGTGGCAAGGGCTCTAGAAAGAGGACGCGCACGTGCAGCAACCCAACCCCGATTAACGGTGGTGCCCCGTGCAAGGATGTGGCCAGCCAGAGGGAGAGCTGCACCAGCATCTGTGCCGGTAAGTCACACACCACACAAATTAACCTCGCTACATTTACCTTAACTAAAACAATATGTTTAATGCACAGCATCACGATTGTCCCCAATAACTCTAGGATTAGCAGAAAGCATGGTTTATCAGAGTTATACGCGATAATGCACCTCAAATCGCTTTCCGGGAACCACAGCGTTTTAGCTTAAGATTGCAGTAATTCTAGCTTTTAGTGGGAGAGAAGAACGGAGAGTAGAAGCCTCTGTTCTGGCTTGTTGAATGTTTGATGATGTTAGAACATGCTGGAAGATGCAAATGCGTCCAATTAGCCACGGACTGGAAAGATGTTGACCTTGGTGAAAGTAGAAAATCATTGGGTCTCCATCATTGATGAAGTAAATCCTGTCGGCAAACAAAGATATCGAGGGTTGGGCAGGCCACGCGCGGCTTAAGGCTGTCATTCGCAAATGTCCTTGCGCATCATTTTTCCCATCTTCAGTAGGAGAAGATTTACATATCCGCAGACAGGCGTGGCTTGTGGACATGTGCACTGGTTCCCGACTCATGCAACTGTAGCGTTGTCGTCATTAACCAGTCGTCACTTGAAGATGAATATCAAACTGGTCAGTGGACAGAGCACATTATTCTGTTTGACCAGACTGACCATATTGAGTTGGCGGAAAGAGGCCCCTCATCTTCATGGGGGCAGTTTGCCGTGACTAACTTTCGATACATATTCCGCCACCTATGCATTCATTGTTTATATATTTTAAGTAAACAGTGTGACTTGCTATAGTCTCTGATGTACTGCACCGAGGAAAGAAGGAATGCGTTACTCTTACAACTTCCAATTTCTTCTTTTAAAATTTACATAATGTTTTTGTTCGCCTGAACTATAACCTTTGATAGAACCAATCATGGCGTTTTAAGGTTGGTGATTCTGGCCCGGCTTTCAGTTGCCTTTTCTGTGTACTTTAGAGGATAGATTAAAAACTCTGATAAACCAAATGGGACAATAAATCTTGTCTCAGTCCTCCTTAAGTCTTTAGAAACGGGGATTCAAACTGAAGGCAAATATTCATTTATGTGTTCAGTCAAATCTGTACATTATACATCAAAATTACCATTTACACAAGAATGCTTTTAGCCCCGATGCAAAGATTTTGACGAGAAATGGGAGGATGTAATTTATGTCCCATACCTGACTGTCTGTGACCAGGTTTTGTTCAAAATTACAGATCTTATCTGGTCGGACAGAAAAAGCGTTGAATTAGCGGTGTGGGCTTAGCAAACAGAACATAATGTCCCGGTGGTCCATTACCTTCTTAAAGCGGTTTAACTCGATTTATTTAAACTGCCGATGTCAAAAGAGATTCAACCAAACGTTTCAACACACAACCATCAACGTTTTAAAATCAAGAATCCATTAGCAGTTGACATGAATGGACATCGTCATATATGTATCACGACGCTGTTTAAAATGGCGAAGTTTGACTATAAATGCTGATTTGTAATGAATTTACAATCTGGCCCTTCTCACATTAGATTTATGACGAGATAATAAACTAAAGTAAACTAACGTGCCTCGTTACATCCACATCTGTATGTGTAAACTATTATCGCCTGGTTGTGACATTGCTCCGTCCCTCTCACCACCCTTGTCTCACCGAGGCGCGCAGCATTAACTACACCTGCACAATACCCGTGAGTGCCGGCTTCCAGGGCCGTTAGATCTTATCAGCGGACCTCACAAAACTCACGCAACTCGCTAACTAAATCAAAATACCCTCAGCTCAGCCGACAAAGTTTTGTTCGATTGTCAAAACGCCTGGATTTTTTCATGTGATAGGACGAAGATGGATGGTTGTGAGGCGTTATTCAGGCATGCCCTGTTTTCCTTGTCTCACTCGGATGCCGATAGCACAGATCTCGCATAGACGGTATAATTACTTTGACTGCCGCTCGCAACGCCGGTTTTGCCGCGTCTTATATCTTTATAAAAGAAAACGTTCATGCGAAAATATGAATCTATGAAAATATTTTAATTGAAGTAAGCCGGCGTCACGGTGAATAAGTAAAAACAATTTATGCGGATCGCAATGTCATAACCACAATCTATCAGAGTGAAGGACGCAGTGCTTCAACTTTGTCAGGGACAACTTATAGGCGGCCCTCATTCATCCAACCCTGTCGAGTTCATTAAATAAACCGCCTCATTGTTCATCCACAATAAATATGATACATTTTAATGTCCATATGAATATATCAACACTTAAAGAGCGCAGATTGCTTTGTGAGCGGTTATAATAAAAACGTCTCACATCAAATGACGAGGCTTTTACGGGCGAATTCTTTACGGTGACAGTTGATAGTGGATGAGTTGATGGCAAGGTCCCTTTATTTGTAAAGTGGGAGGAAATTAGCACTTGTCATGTCTCTGATGAATATGCTGATGCCTTTTTCCCCTCGTATAGAAATATGAGAACCTTCTGCTTGGGAATGCATACCGTCTCTGAATGTATTTAGAGTCATTAGAAGCATGTTTATCGATATTTAAGTCCTAGGAAGCGGACATTCGAGACTCAATTGATCCTATTCTGCTTGCGTCTACTCTTTGAAATCTTCCATAATCGACTTAAATTTTTACCCCAGATTCAAGTGATATTTGATTATCAGCTTTAGTTTGACTACGTTGACAAATGCTATGAGTTTTTGATCATGACGAACCATATTATTAAGAGATATAACTACGCTTAAAAATCTTCGCCAATCTGATTATGTATTTTTTACATTGATTTGTTGTATGTTGCTTTACATTGATGATATATGAACTAATCATTGCCTTAAGAGTTGTGTTGTCAAGCACAGTGCGGCCTTAAGAGATGCTTAAGGCAGAACTTAAGCCCCTGTTGACATGCAGCTCCAAGGCCTGTGGCAAGATGCACTGTAAATGTTTGTCTTGTGATTGTTATAATCGCACCACCTGGCGGCAACCCCCCGCACCTGTATACTACTTACCGCTGGTGCTGGTGCGCCCCCTTGTGTGTAAACCCCCACACTGATCCCCGACCCTCTCTTCTTACCCACCTCGCTCTCACCACCACAGATAAGGATTATAAGGAAAATCAGTTTATAGATTCAACCCGCATAGGTAAGAAAACGTACAGTTATTCGGTAACGTACCGCCACTTCACAAGATGTTCCTTCTACTAGGGTGGCCTTTTAGTCAACTTCATTCTATATATGTGCAATTGTTTGTGCTAGTACAGTCAGTGTGGCTTTTGTCATCTTTATAATTTGCCTAGCATTAATAATACTTTCATGAATAGTAATCGCGATTCCTAAATTGAATCTCAGTATATATGAAACCTAATTCTAGAAAACACACACCGTATCTGATATCCAGCTTTGTGAATTTCCTTTCATTAATTCGAAATTTCTATTAACTTTGAGTCAATTTTTTATTTCCGCTTAGTATAAAAATCAATATTTATGTGTCCAAACATGAAACATCCTCCAACAAATAGTATTTTTACCAACGGTATCTGTTATTTTGGCTACTACACGTTCAGCCCCATGACCTCCATTGTTGGTTGTGCATCTACAAGACCACGCAAATTCTCCCTATGATTAACACATTTCCCTCATGAGTGTGAACCTTTTTCTGTATTATGTATTTGATGTCGCTTAAATGTGTTTGAGTGTATTTCAGTGTGATTTATTTTTCTAGGATTGCTACATTACACATCTCTCATTCATTGATGACTTTTGTTATACTTTCTATCGATGCTTACATATATATGTGTCCTGATTTCAATTACAGTTTCCTTTTCACTCCATATTTATAAGTTATTGTTAAGTAGGCTCTTCAGCAATGTGATATATACATATTTTCACATGATTTAATTTTCCGTTCCTCTAGCTTAAAGAAAATGTTGTGTAGATAGCTATACGAATATACTTTACAGATTAGTTTTAAGGTACAATGTACCGAGGAGTAGATTTTTAGTATATTCTTCATTCTGCCGGTGTTGGGTGACACGCAGTTTTCAAATGAATTTGTCAAGTATCAGTATTCATATTATCCGATTACAACAAGACCACACAATAGCGAATCACAACTATTGCCA
The DNA here is from genome assembly GCA_035585475.1 of Armandia brevis. Classification (NCBI taxonomy): domain Eukaryota; kingdom Metazoa; phylum Annelida; class Polychaeta; family Opheliidae; genus Armandia; species Armandia brevis. The sequence continues at coordinate 36,862 of JAXGGS010093314.1, read as the reverse complement.
TAGATATTGGATACTCGCTTCGAGGTTATGCATGCTTAACAATGAAGTAATAGATCTATGCTGTAAATTTGCTCGCCATTATAATGATTCTAATTGACAATCACTCACTCACGTGCAGGTGCATATGTTACAACGCGTACGAATCGGTGTTATGTTTATTGTGCTTGATTAATGTCGGTGATTTTGCAGTACCCGGAAGCTGGTCAACCTGGTCCTCGTGGTCCACGTGTAGTCCGGACTGTAAGCACCACAGAAGACGTCTCTGTGATGACCCGGCCCCCCAGCATGGAGGTCACCACTGTGGGGGAAGCGACCTTGACACCTCCAACTGTACAGGAGGAATGTGCAGAGGTAAGATTATTCATATTTCTATCATCAACATTTCAATCATATCTATTCATAACGTAATAGTTAGAAGTCCAATTGTCTTTAACGAGCTAATTTAATTGTCAAATCGGCGACTATCGTCTTTATAGCCACACCTTTAGGAGAACCACTCAGTTTTAATTAGCACAATGTCTGCTACTGGCTTTGATTTTAAGTAGGTCGCACCAAGTGTTGTGGCTACTGCCTGGTAACAGTGAGATGGATTGCCTCAGTAATTTGCTGCAGCAATCGCTATCAGTTGCCGTTGGTCTGTTCGCCTCCTCCTTTCCTCCGCCATTGAGCAGTAAATGATTTAATTTCATCAAAGTTGAAGCACTCTCAATCGCGCCCTCTTGGGCGAGCAATAAATGTGTAATAACCGGCGCACGTATTTGTGAATGTGTGAAAATAAAAGTCCTCACATCAGACGTGCGAAGAGGCCGGTGGAGAGGCAGAGGAAACAAAACTGACATGACGTAATGATAATAAAATCTGCTCTAATGCTGTTAGCCCGCTATAAAACATATCTGTTGGCCAGCTCAAGTAATAATGTTTTATGCCATACTTGTATTCGCGCCAATTAAATCAAACACTCTGATGCTGCTGATGCTGCTGGTCCGCCGTCTCCACGCGGGAGCTTAAGCCAAAGACCAGAGCAAACGATGGCGTCACTATACCAACATCGGCTGCAGAAACTGTGCCAAAGTATAAAGTATTGCGTTCGTGTCTAACCGCTTCAAAGGGTCATGTTCAAAAGATGCCGGGGTTTCTCTCATCTGCCAATTTATATTGTACTCAGGTAGCGTTGTATACTATTTCTTCATCATCATGCTGGGGTTTGCTTTGATCTATACGATACGACTCTTCTCGTATATATATTGGCCTAGAGTACACGAATCCATCGTGTATATTGTCACATTTACAGCGCACATTCGCTCTACCACCATGCATGCATGTTGCGCTGATTAATAAATGGCTTTTCCTCTTGTGGGTGGAGTAGATCTTTGTTAGGATAAAGTAGCTAAGGAGCATCTCCCAGCCTTAACAAGAAGAGCGAAGGCTGATTACATAGCATCTTCATGTATCTGCGGTGAGCTGGGAGTCGGCCGGCAAGACCCCGCTAAAGACACAGGGGAGCAGTTTGCCGGTGTAACAGGCCCCCGTGTGCC
>JAXGGS010093314.1:12910-32153 GCA_035585475.1 Armandia brevis | reverse complement strand
GTGTTCGCCAGTGTTCGCCAGTGTTCGCCAGTGTTCGCCAGTGTTCGCCAGTGTTTCCCAGCACTCGTTGTCTGCGACTAGGTGGTGATGTATTTGCCCGGCAGGTGTGAACAGCCTTGTCTTCACGAGGGTGCTGTATCAAAATTGAGACGTATGATCCCCGGATTCCGGGCCGCTCGCTCGCCGTTTCTTGTTTCACTTGCAATTACCCGGTAATTAGAAAGTTTTTACCTTTGCCCTGAGAGGAAGGTCGGCGATTATTCAAGCCAGTCTCGTGTTTGACAAACGCCCTCTCTAAATCCTTGTTACCCACACAACGAATGCGCAATAGCCAGCTAGCAATTGCCTCTTTGATGGATCTCTAATTAGATGACCTTGTTTCGCACGTGGTTGTTTTCTACACTGTGGTATATGTCTGATGCCGTGGTTATGAAGAGCTCAAGGGCGCCTGACGGTGGCTAGAAGATGTGCAGGGCACTGGCCTCCTGGGGGCTATTCCCGCCCTTCCCATACCCACACGCGGCTATGAAACAAAGCCAGGAAATGGCAGACGCAGACCTGCCGGAGCCGGGACCAGTTTTACGTCTCATAGGAAGGTTCCATCAATGACACCAACTCACCCTTCGTCCCCAATATTCACAGATCCTTGTCCCCACCTGACAAATTCCAAGTGCCCATTTAACACTAAACCAACGCCTATTGGAACAAAGCTAGATGAGATGTGCATTGCATCCTCGACGTGATCAAAGTTTATGATGTTAAATCGCAGAACCTAACCAGAATATGGCATACTGTAAGTTAAATAAAAGCAAATAGGACTCCCATCAGAGGTATTGCTTAATACAAAGACTGTTGACGAGCTCCTCAATGCGCCTCTGTTTTCCTATCTCCCCAGTTGTTGGTAAAGCATGCAAGAGGGTCTTTCAATAGCTACAAAATACTACGCTAACGGAGGCTGCGAGTAGGCAGTGATGTACCGTGAGGGAGTGGTGCTCCTCAGACCCCACCACATCCCAGTGTGCTTGTTACACTCGGGGGCCCACACCCACAACCCACCTGGGACCGGGCAGACATCACTACCGGGAGACATGCTAGACTCGGGACACATTCTCAACCCTCATATATCAACGGGAGACGAGGCAACGAGAGTAGAGTAAACGGCTTCTGATCCTCAGTCAGCAGAAGCTTGCCTGCTGCGAGGAGCCATTGTAGGGTAGACTTAAACAAACCTCTGTTAATTGAACTATCTTGTTAGGGCCCCACAACCCTAAAGCCATAGCAAACTCGCATAGATGATAGGTGACTTAAAGGCCAACGCGCCTAGAGATGGGAGAGAGTTAGGGACGCAGTACATGTTCTGCTCTAGCCTGTAGACCCAGATGATGAAACCTGGCTGTGACTCGCGATTTGTCTTCTCCTGCACCCTATAAAGCAACCTGTCCTTCCAGCCTAGGTGGTCCTTCATCGTGCCCCCGCCTAGCCGCTGTCAGAGGAGCGGCTAGAGTAACAAGTTACTCCTCGAGGCGGCGAGTCAACCGAGGAACACAATCACATTAACCTCCACCACAATCTAATGGAGCTCGATAGGCTGACTGCGCTCTCGCGGGGGGAACCAACACACCGAGTTTGTAGAGCGAATCTGCCTAAGCACAGAGTAATAGACTGGCATTGACAAAAGCATTTAGTGCTAAACCCCCCAGAAAATTGAATTGTGTTTCCTGCATGGCTGGGGGAGGGAAGACTGAAATCCTTGCGCGGGGCAATAATGCAGAAAATGAGGGGGAGCTCATCCCCCACGCTAGAGATCGTTCGACTGAGAAATGGTCAAGACATCTGTCAGATCCAATGATTCCGTTTCACTCATCCCGGCGGAATGGTCCTTGGGCTGTGCACGTTTTTCTCACCCAGCCTAGAGAAAAACGCGGGGCCTCCGCTAGCGACCCAGACCTCTGTCACGTGGCGTGTGTCATCCGCGAAACAGAGGCGTCAAAACCCATCAGAGTAAGTGTAACGTTCCTCCAAGGCAAGGATGACAGCCACTCGGGCCCACAAGTCTGTAGCGTGCCTGATTGAGGTTCACCGCTGGTTGGCTTCAGCAATAATTTATATTTTAATTTGGGGAATATCACGAATTACGCTGGCTCGTGTGAAACCTGGTTTCAGGGTTTAGCGGGCCGAGCACCGAGAGATAATTGGGTAGTGTATTTATGGAATATCTTTGCTCTGAAAGTGACAGGTTGCCATTGATTCTGGCGAGGGGCAACGCTTCAGCAAGTGGAAAATTTGCTATTTACGCCTTGTCCAAATGCCGAGCAATAAAAGTAATTCCTTCGTTTGATCAAACGCTTCCTTTGATTTGTAGCCTCAATAGAAAAACAATTACCTTGATGTCGATATTTCTTTACGATTAAGGAGCAATGCCCAGACACATTCCTCGGGCCGCTGGAGAATAAATAGGGTCTAGCTGTAACAGGCTTCAGGCTGCTAGACAAGCAGTGGTGGTTGCCCCTGTCCTTCTCTCTCCTTCACCCGGTATACAGGAATCCAGTACCCTAGCTCTAGTGACCAGCCCATCGGGGGGTCAAGGGTCACCAGACTTACCATGCCCGTGGTTCACCGGGAAGGTTTGTGTTTCCTGTTTCCGCTTAGACGTGGTGAAATTAGTTGTGGAAACCGAGCACAAATCACCGGGAGCACCATTAATGTCAGCCCCGGCCGCTTTAAGGGGATAAACACAGTGAAGGTCGTGTCACAGATGATTTAGCTTAAGATATGCTATATCATAACTTTGATACATTTCCTGCTGACCTCCGACCTCATCCAATGTTCGGAATGAGAAAGGACATTTTCTAACCCGAGTGCAGACAGACATAGGTGTCTATTATAGTTCTGACAACTCGTGCTAGGAGTATAATTATTTGTGTCTGCGCAAACCGCGGCAGTGACAAAAATATTAGCTAATAATTGGATTTAACTCCTCCCTGACCTTTCTCACTTCTCGGCCAGCCTTGGGACGTCGGGAGTCGGGAGCTGGTGGGGGAGGGAAGGGGGGAGGTCACGCGCCCAGATCCCTCCTCGAGATCAAGGGGAGGCAACAGCACTAATTCAGTTGTGCGGGGAGATGCGCAGTTCCTGAATCATGCACATGGATAGGGGATCAACATTATTGTCCATAAAAGTCAATGGCGTTATGAAGCACGGAGAGTGAGCTCGGCCGGCCAGAGGAATTCGTCATTAGAGCGCCGGCTATAAATTATGGCTATCTCTCAAGGAATCAGCCCGACTGTCAAGACATGAAATGAGCAGAGCGATCAGTCGGAATCGTGCATCCAATTCAACATGCACGCAGCATTTATTCAATCATTCCCTCTCAGTTGAGCCGGTTGCAGCCGGGAAGTGAATGTGGCTCAGAGACGCTTGTTGTCTCTGCATTCTGGGCCAAACGTAAATGTTTTGATTCGAGCCTCTAATGCGTTTGTCTTTTTGCAACTTGATTTCTGCGTTGTTCTTGTCAAAGGCGGTATTGACTGAAGAGATTATTTGTGTTCGCCAATTGTTTAATGCCGCCTGCCAATGTGCATTTGTTCTCGTCAAGTACTGAGAAAAAACAACGCACAGAATGAAAACATCGCGCCTGAGTTTAGGGGCGAAGATTTAAAACGCCTGTGAAGTGTATTACAGGCCCTGTCTCATTTACCAAAGACAAATGAATCTGACTCATCAAACAGTCGAGCTGACCTACTTGTGACACTCCCCAGTTGTTCCAGATTATCAGCCGTTAGTCCCCCCGAGGAACACAATTGTATTGTGGGATAATCTTTTAAGAATTATTTGCACATCCTTTGGGGGACAGGCTCCCGTGTTTAGCTGTGACTAATTGATATTAAAAAGCCACAGTGTGGCTATCGTTTAGAGGCTAGAGTAGAGCACATTGCCGCCTGGGTTTGCTCTGCTAGTCAAATCCCTTTAATACCAGCCGTGGTCTGGGTGTGGTTTGCCCTTACATTCACGCATGCAGCCTGGCTCTGCATATTGCATGAAGATTCGCAGACAATGCCGCGATAGCCATAAAGTTATGTCAGCTTGCCCGAAGCATGCGGGAGACCTGTCCTGACAAACTGCACTAAATTGTACTAACAGAATAATTAATGGTCAGATGATTGCAATTTTCCTTGTAATATTGCGGATCATGGATCCCGGTTCCCTCGGCAATCATCTGGATGACCACATGACCATGTTAGGTGTGATTTTTAGGCCACATGCCAAAGCCTGGATACTCGGCAACGTCCCATATAGATCTGAGGCAGAACTTCAAAGATACAATGAATGGGACCCCCTGACCCAGATATGTAGATATCGTCATCAGTATGTACATAGTTTATGTCTTATAGTGACTCGAGCGTACTTACAATCAAGCTATGCACCTTGCTTGAGAATCTATGAATAGCGAATTGTTTAGTTGTTGTTGTTTGTAAATCGGTTTTGTATCGTGTGATACAGATAATAGGTCGATATTCTGAGGAAGTCCAGTCACAAAGTGGCCGGCAAAACGAGCGGACGCAGGAATTAACTCGAAGATAGAGGACGCACAATTTCCATAATTAGCTGCCTAAATGACTTCATTGATTCTCTGTGCAGGGATCACTGCACGTAAATACGTCAGGCCACTCGGCTCGCCTAATGCAAGAATCGGATGCGGCTGTTGTTTCTTCAATTCCCCGCCTTCTTTATGGGACAGCAGACGATCTTTTGTAAGCAATACTTCCTGGGCTAGTCGCCAGAAAGTTGGGTCGTCTCCTCGGTTGCCACATAACTATGGCAATAACCGAGATATTGCGCGATATTGTCATCAATGCGAGTCGAGCGTGGACGTCACTCGCGCATTATTGTATCCGCGCGCACAAGACAAATGAGCAGACTCGTCCTGTCTAATGGAAATGCCAAAATGAAAAATGGCGGCGAATGATCAAAAGTTGTGCTTCAGAAATTCCAGCGCTCAAGTGGTGGCTTTCGCATTCCCCCAGTGATTCTCTCTTCGCGCAGATCTCATTAGCCGGAGCCTTTCCACAATTACTCCGCACTGACAATCGTAAAATGATGAAGACCCTTGATAAATTGATTAATGCCCCTTGGAATCAATAAGCAATAAAGATGTTGAGCGAAGGCGTGTTTTTGCACGAGCAGTCGTCGATACGGAGTGAAAAGATCATATGAGTGAGTGTAATAAGCTTGAGATTGGCGTTCTATTTAACTAGGTCACGAATTGTGGGTTGCTCAGATATCGGGCAGGAAAATGCATTGTTTAGAAAGCTTCGTGCACGTGCTTTTGAAGGTTGATGTTCTCTTTGTGGCCAACGCCGCCGTAATGAGCGGATGAAAGCATATTTGTAGGGCACGACTCAACACTGCGTCTATGTTTGGTCAAACATTATTGCATTATTACAGTGTAACGCTCGTCCTGATGCAGGGAGAAGCCTCGGCGGCTTAAAAGCACCGACCTTAATACCTATGGAGACAGCATCCATAAAATGCCTATATAGCGGGCTCTGTGGTTCAATTTTTCACTGAGAAATGCTCTTGTGTCAATAGATAGCAATAACATTGATGAAGATACTAAGGCATGTAGAGGCTGGGGGATCAGCCCACGCCCTGCGTAAAACATCACTTAGCCCATCCACCCATTGTCTGTATACGTTTAATGGTCGATTCACAAAGCCATATTGCAACCTTAATTCCGTGTCGATGGTCCGCCCCATAAGAGTACCGGTCACAAGGTCGTAAATTAAGCAAAAACGTTAGAAGATGAGGTTTTCAGCGGCATGAGCCCCAGTTTAGGGGGCTTACTGAGCTCTAGAACCAACAAAAGCTGAGCTTTTTACCGCAAAGTAAAGTTATCGATTTTAAAGTGCCCTGGGCCTAACCGAATTGGTTTTGAACGCAGAAAAATGGCTCTGAAATCGGCGTTGCAGGGCATGTAGCTTCCCCCCGAAGTAGCAGGGAGAATAGCAGAAAGCCGCACCACACGGCGATGCGTCCCAGTAAGGGAATTCACTGCTCCGTTTTATGCGGAATATTGCATGAAGTTTGTGCCCGGATGATACTGGTTTATCAGCTATTTGTAGCCCGCCCTCTGCCGACTCCCGCCTGCTCGTGCCATCATTAGCTCATCCTTCTCCGTGCCGCGAATTCTAATCATCTGCGCTTTTTGGTGAAATCAAGACGGGAACGCCCGAGAACCTTAATCCCAACAAGGGAGCATTCCTGATAGTTATCCATAATTTGACTCCAGCTTTCTTTGCTTTATACATATTTAAAGGCCTCTGAAGGTGCTCCGTGCCGAATCCCGAGGGTGCGTTTCTTCCTCATCAAAGCAGGCGAGTAGGCTCGGTGAGTGTTTTTACCGAGGCCTTTAATACAGAGATGTAACTCCTTGATTCCCCACATGGCTGCCATGCCGGTTGATGGCCTCTGTACGAGAGCATTTAAGCGGAGACCCCCGCCCCTCCCTCCTCGGCCTCGGACGCGCGGGCGGCCCCAGCCTCCGGCAAGCCTGCGAGTAGGCGAAGATCAGAGCGGGATAGTCCCGTCTCTCTCTGTGATAGCTTTATCGATCCCCTCTAGTGATTTAGCGCAAATCGTAGCCAGTTTCGCTCCTCCCGAGCCGTCTCGGCCATCGATCAAAAACAATCAGGCATCCCGTGCGTTGTTCAGAGGGGAAGTCTTCCTATTTGCATACTTGACAGAAGTATGATTTGTTAAATCAATACAATGTATTACTAGCTGAGCAGAGGCTAATGACAGACAACACTAGACGGCTGACACAAATGGCCAACTCCTTAATCTGCTGCTTAGCTCGTCTTAAGTCGTTTTTTCCCCAGCAGTAATGCATACAAATGATGGGTAGGACGAGGGAGTAAATGCTATGATTAGGAACAAACAGTCTTATCTCAGGCGCATCTATCATTCCTCTGACCCAGTCTATTGTAGTTATTATTAGCCTGAGCAGAAAATAAAGCCATGGGATAAAGATGAACAAGGCAAATAACACTGGTTTTTAGACAGGCTAATCTTCTCAACAGCAGCTACAATATTGTTATGGTTCCTGAAGCATTGTTCCTATTCACGGAAATCAGTTTAGGAAAGTGAAGCTTTAGATTTGGTGTTGTCTGTGACCGGGAAGCAGGATTTGTAAGAAAAGCTAGGAAATACATTCACAGAAGAGTGTTCTAAGTCGATCTATAACCTCGAGGGCAACTGAAAGAGACCATGATACGGGGTGAAAAAATCACATCAAGAGGCCAATTATGGTGTTTTCCTCAAATATTCTGTGTTTTTTACCATTGAGTTGGTGTCTGAACAGCCACCTAAAAAGATTGCACTCGTGTATAATCCTCACAATTGCCAAGATACACTGGGTTTTTAGTAGATATAATCCGTTCACCGGTGATTTAAGGTATTTTAAATCCTGTCAGTCAAGTTCCACACACAATGAACACCCGCGGGCTATTTACATATTATAAAACATGTGGGTTTTGTCAGGAGAATTCTGATTTCCCTGTATACTGAAGCGAAATAAGATCTGGTGTCTGTTTCTCAACTAATGACATTCCTACTGTGGAGGATACCCTGTAGTCTAAATGAAGCATCCGTTTAGTGCGGTAAAAAGCAGCCTGTTCCTCGGGGGATATTTAGCCAGAAGATTTATACTTGACAGAAATCAAAGGTTTAGCAACCGGCCTAAAACAATCAAACCATGAAAAGCCATTAAAACAAAGGCGTGCAACACCACCATTCCATAATCCCGAAGGACGGCGAAGCGGGCGTTTTTTTGCCGAAGATTTATCCCTTTTCATCTGGCGCACCCTTGGCAAAGATATCAGAAATGAGGCGCAATTCATGGGGGAAATGAAGGCGGCGCGATATCAGTTCTAATGGAGTAACCCCTCTCTGCAAGGGTGCTGCTCCCAAGATCATTTGTTATAGTGGCGGCAATACTTCCCACGTCTTTCCACATTTGAAGTCCGCACCATAACCGACTCCCCGGCATCGGGTAATCCAACTTGTGTCCGTGTCGTATTAGATGGCGAATTATTGCCTGTTTCCCCTACAATATCGCCGACAGATTGTAGCGGCTGCTTTGACAAGAGCCTTTCATAACAAGCTAATGTATCGAAGATGTGAGATTTGGTGCAAATATCCGGGAGACGCTTTGGGGTTTTGTTGGCTTAGGGGGACATAGAAAACAGCAATAAAGAAAGAGATTAATCACAAGCGCAGAGAAGTGTTGTGATTTAGTCATAGACATCTCGACATCGGGCGATAGAACCCACATCGAAACATGCAACGTCATGGGTTGATATCCCAATAACCATAAACCCTGCCATATAAAATACGAGCCGCCGTTTATTCGGTGACTCACGATATTATATTAAAGCGTATTAGTTTCTGATCCATGTCTCTTTTATACCCGAAAGATGCTTGCCTTAATCACTCACGCGCGCTTAATCAATCGCCTTGATCTGCATGTACACCACTGATTAATACAATAATGTGACACCGATTCTGGTGATAAGTTTTACGATGATGTTTATATTGTTATTAATCAAGCAGAAGATAACGGATGTTTTTTGTTTTGATTGCAGTCCCCAGTGAAGCTGTGGATGGCCAGAACATCGCCATGTACGTCGGACTTATTGTTGCCATAGCAGTATTCATCACCGTGGTGATCATCATCATCTTTGTGATCAGGAGGAACAAGGAGCAGCCGCCTGGCTTTAACGATATGAACGGGACGCTAGCAGGTCAGTGCCATTAACGCCCAGCGGTCAGAGGTCAGGCCTTGACCCCGTCAGCCTAGCATCTCCTCCGTTTATATACGCCCCTACATGTTACTTTGTGCAGCAGGGCAGACAGCTTACCGAAAATAGCAGTCTGACATAATATCCATCACCTTCTCTTGTTACAAACCCGTCAGAACAGTTTGTCAGTCAATTAATACACAATTTAAACCGGAAGTCTTTGGCCCGAGAAAATTAATATTTGAGTAATCCAGGTCAAACTCGACTAAGCCTTGACGTATTATATATGGATAGGTAAGAGCTCAGTCGAGCAGTCACAGAGGCAGAAGTATGTGCCCGTTTATACAATGTACGATGTTCTCTTCTGAAAGCTGCAGAGGATGGTTAAATCTCAGCTGGGGAACCATGACAACGTCTCCGCCTCCGTCTTAACCTGAGGGTGTGGTCATTTTACCTCGGCGGTAATCACTCACATGGGGTTAATGTCCGTTCCCGCAAGATACAATAATTTTGTGGACACTCATTCCTAATCAAATTTGCATGAGAGGGTGATACTCTGGGGAGGAGGGAGTCTGCGGGACATCAGTGTCCGCTCTGTCCTCTCGTGAGCTAGTGCTTCAGCTCGAGGTTTCCCGTGTGGATCCAAGCCGACGGCTGCAGAGGCAAAAGTCCCTCATCCTCGCATCCTTCATCTTTGACCATGGATGCTGTGTGCCTGTAGCTATGCACGCTCTTTCAAGTCCACAAAACAACGAGGGATGGTTTAGAAGGCAGCAGCAGCCCTGTCGGTTAGAACTATGGCGTTTAGTTTTGCCCTTGACTCGGTGGCACATAGCACACGCTCACACGCCCGACATTCCAGATTAATATTTTATCAGACGCATTCATCATAATTCAATTAGGAGTTTCAACCTAGCATATAAACGCCCCGATGATGATGGGTTAGCCTGGTAGATCATGGCTAACTGACGGAGTAAACACAGTCGCTCCATCCATCAGCTGCAGACGACAACAATGACGGGGCTGACGTATTCGATACACAATAGTGAAGTGATAGTAAATTTACAAATTAATGAGGTGTAAGTGATTACACAACGCTGTGACTGAGCTCTACAATAAGTGTCACACAGCGTTTAACCTTAATCCTTCACAAGCCCACAATGCTGAAAATCACGTATGCTGCACATTGTTTAGTTTAAAAGGGTCAAGTCTAGCGAGTTCTACCATCTTTAATCATATATGAAAGTAATTAGTGATTAGTTTTATTATAGCAATGTAACGACAAAGATATGAATGTATTTACTTGCCTGTCTCGAATTGAACACGACTTTGATCTCTGGATGTATTTTTTCTATCTCAGATAACGATGACAAAAAGTACAACAAAGGACAAGGTAAATATCGTCAACTCCTTGTTTATTGCTTACATGTACTCGTAAATAAATTCTTATTATCTCAGACCATCGTTAATATGTTTACGAGAGAGCGGGAGAAAGCATGTTGCATATATATAAGTAAGGGGAAATCAAGTGAAACAACATCTGCCTGTTTTGGTAGCGGATGATGGGTAGGGGTTGGACGAGGTAGCTCGGGTACCTGACAAAACAATACAGGGGCCCGATGCGCACTTTTAATGAGTCATCCATGATTGATGATTCGGCTATACTATGTCAAGGATAACTGTGGTCAGAATAATATTGTGAAACCAGCTCGTAAATGTTTCAAATTTCCCTTATGTCAGATTATTAAGACGTGATGGATCGTCGGCTTGCATTGTCCCCTTTAGCCTAGATATACCCTGTCAAAGTTGGCCTTTGCATCAAAGTGCCTGATGTATGGCGTGAGTGGCAGAGGGGAGCGGGCCACCAGGAGGGGAAATTGCGGAAGATTCAGCTGGCCCGCCGCTGTCACTGGCTGCCAAGTGCCCCGACTTAGCTGGCCCGAACCAGTCGGTGCTTGAGGTCTAAAACCCGACCCCCTGCCATTCGTATGATGGTTTCTATATAAACAAACCGAGATGTTTCTCGCGATGCTTCCTCTCCTCCTGCTCTACCTGAGAATGCTGTACATTTCTCAGTTTTATCGAGATGGAATTCTCCCGATTATTTTGAATCAATATACGCGATTGGGGTAGATTTGTCATAATGCAATTTAGTGTATCTCTCTACTGACTTATCACGGAAAACCTTTAATTTGTACAAAAGTGGAATGTTATTGTCTTTATGAATATTGATAATCTATTTTATTACGTTTCAGATATGATGTCGGCCCAACCTGATATTACGCAGACAGTGGTTGTGACGATCGCAAATCAGAACGCCTTGAACAGTCCGAACAATAACCACATAGGCTCGATGGAGAAGGTTCCTATATTCTCCGACAACGCCATAAACCGGGCGCTGGAAGGCGGGGAGCCGCACACCCCCATCAAAAATACACAAAACAATCTCTCGAGAAAAGACTCGAAAGCTTCCATGACCGACTGCGAGTCGCGCCCCAATTCGATGTACTCGGAGCGTACGAACCGCCATTCCGTCATCTCGTCGCAGCTTCCTCCTAATATCGACATGGAGGCCTTGGTGTGGGCGAATGTGACCCACACGGGAGGCCGGATTACACTGCCTGACTCCGGTAAGTGATGTCTCCTAGATCCGCACAGAGCCGCCCTCAAGGCAGCCGCCCCGTTACAAAGCATCGTCGCCGATAATAAACCTCTTTGTCGCGTCCTCTCCCGCCACGCTGCAGGAAATATCACCTACATCTATCAAATATACGTTTGTCATTCATCAATGAGGAAGTGAGACATGGTGATTGCCACTCATCATCGAGCACGTATAAGTCACTATATTAGTGCTAAATCTCTCAGATATACCGTATGTAGGTATAAATCACACAAAATGCCTTGTTAAACACGGGTGGGCGAGGGCTATTTGATACTTATCACTTGTGCCGTTTTGGCAAACATCGCATTAATAAAGATATTGTAAGATATCCCGACGATGCCTGATATGTGCTTATTGCCGCTCGTCAGCTCGTAGATTTGTTCTCGACGCCCACTTGAGCTTAGCAACAGCGCCTTCCTCACTCTGGGAGACAAACAATACCTGACTTGTTAAAGGGCAGCGTCTACCTGATCACAACATCAATTATCTACCCTATAGTGGCAGGAATATTTACCTTCATCAGCTTATATTGCCTCAATGTGTAGGATGTATATATTAATGGTGCACCGATAACCAATTACCAAGTAAATGCACGCATTGTTAGTTTTGCCAATTAATTGTAAAATAAAAATATGTTGACGAGATGATTAAATTTCAGGTGTGAGCGTGACTATACCTGAGGGAGCCTTGAAGAAAGGTGTCACCGAGGAAATCTACCTCGCGGTTTCCAGAGACGATAAGGACAGACCCAAGTTAAATGGTGAGCCACAACGCATTAAATTTACTGCGTGTTATAATTGGAAGGACATAGCTCGCTAAAAAACATCATTTATTCTCGACTATAGAATAAATGTCCAGATACTAGGCGATATATTTGTACGTGAAATTGATATCTATTCAGGTGTCTGTGGTTACAGACCTATAATTGAGGTGTATCGATGCTATGTGGATTGTTTTTCTAGCAGGATTTTATTTATAAGTTTATTTCCATTGACACATCAGCACGGGTAAAGATCTGTGTGTCTTTAAGTAAAAACCGCCGGGTACATAAACAAGAAGCAGACACATTCTGGTGTGCAGATGATAGAACGTTTTTACTCAGTCACATCAGCCCCGCATCTATAGAATACCAAGCCAGATAACTGGCGTGTATTTGTGACGACCTCTCTGTGTGTGAAACTGTATTAGCAAACATTGTAATCTGATCGATGATATTTTCAGATCACCAGACGGTGTTGGGGCCTGTGATGGTCTGCGGGCCGCCCGGACTGGAGCTCCTCAAGCCGCTTATCCTCTCCTTCCAGCACTGCGCCAGCATCAAGCATGGACAGTGGAGCCTCAGCATCCAAGCCAGCGACACCCCGTATGATGAACCGCCGGAGTGGCAAGTGAGTCACCTATTTTTGAACGCTCTGTAGTTGGTAGTCACACCACGGTGTTGTCTCTTTTAATAAATAAAGACCCGCCGACGCCGAGTAGCATGGACAGCTGCTCGGAGCTCCTTAAGTTAAAAAACTAACCGATTTTAATTATTTATAAACCTGACCCCCTAGTGGTCCATGTTTTGAGGTCACAACTGTTGCAGAGTTATAGAGAGTAAACTTTGGCAGATTGTAGCCGCACAATGAGTTCCATCTCATATCCATTGACTTAAAAGTGTTCTCCTGAAATAGTTCCTCCGTATTAATTTAATTTCTATGAAAGCCGCAGTAACCATATCCGTGGTATTTACCTGATATACGAGTAACGTCCTGTAGTTCCCCTTCCCAGCAGATTCACCATTACCCTCTCACCTGAGCTATCGCTGTTGTTATAGTCGGGGTGATTTGAGACACCGTGCCCGCTCAACTCTCGCCTGTCAATCCGAGAAACTGCGACAATGGAAACGTCGACAAAAACGTCTGCAAATTGAATCGACATTACTCACCTGACAGTTAATTTCCTGTGGAGATATTGTGATGATGCCGTGTTCTCATTATCTATTGATTAAATGCTCCGGCTACAATTAAGAAATAGGTCGCATTGTTCCTTAATGAGTCTAGGGTGAGGGAAATGTTATATGTTATTTTAGCGTATTCGGTTTTTATAATAATGGATGCATTGTCATAGGAGTTGATTTGCGGAAAGTGCGCCATATTTGGAATTATAACGGAAATGCAAGCAAAGGTCAGCGACTTAGCCAAGTTTAAAAGTGGAAGTTGGGTGGATGTAGATCATCACACAAAAGAATATGACATTCATATTTCCAGGAATCGATAATTTAACCGAGGAAATTGAGATTTGATATCTACATTAATATGGCATAATTGATTAATACCCCCCCTGTCAAGCCGCTAATTACTAAATTGAATGTATTTGTGTATCATTTAGAAAACATATGTCTCGCCGGAGAGTGTAATGTTTGACATTATATAGATAATTATCGGAGGGAGTGTAATTAGCTGAGACAGGTAATTATTTTACCTGTAGGCAGCTGGGGGCTGGTAATCTTAAACAAGACTCACCTGTCCGCCTCACCTCTCCTATAATACCTATTATATCCAGGTGTTCCATTAACAACATGTCTGCCACTGATTCGCAATGGTTCGCACATCCCCCGAGATGCATAAAAAATCACCGAGAAATCTCCCACTCGTAAAAGTTTTGTTCCTCTGTCACTGAAATTCAGGACTCGTAAATCATCGATAATTGCATCTTTTGTTTGATATGTCAGTTGCGGAAATTAGGGACAACTAATATTTGATTAAACTTTTAAGTTACATGATCATGATTTTTTTGTTCTATTTCACAGCCTGTTTCCACGCTGGGCCAGGAGACGATTAACACGCCGATTTACACACAGATGGACTTAAGTCACTGTCACATCATGACCGAGCAGCCGATGAGGTACACACTGATAGGCGAGCCCAACATGGCTGGGAAAGCCATCAAGATTCTGAGACTGGCCGCCTTCGCTCCTGCCGTCCCCTCAGCGGTCGACTACAATCTACGGGTTTATTTCATCGAAGACACACAAGACGCTCTCGAGGTGAGCTACAATCATAAATCAATTCGCACGTCTTTCCTAAAAAGATATCAATCTTAACTGATGAATTTCAAGCCCTAGAAATCGAGGCATCCGATCATTTTCATTTACTAGTTTAAGTGCTCTCTTCTTCGTAGACTTTCCATTGCTCTTAGAGGCGCGCTAACATGAAAGATCCCGTAAATTGCAAATGAATGACATCATTTCGAATTCCAGTCAATTTCTGGCATGTTGGATGGCATTCAAGTAGAGTTGAGTCGAGTGAAATGCTCACTTAGTGAGTGATATGAAACTCGATGATGGAAAGCTCTTGTTAAGTTCCTGATGGCTCAGTCTCCCAGCCACAGCAACTTGTTGTGTAACAGTACCCCCTTCCTGCGCTGTATTAAACATCTTTATCCTGCCTGGCATGTAGATTATTAAACTCCAGCTAGATGACGGTCCATTAATGTGCAATCGTTTTGCGGTGAATCATTGGACGAGAACAAAGGACGAATTGATGGAACATAATTTGACACACCTTTAGTCATTGTCTTCAAACCTTGTCAATAGAGGTGGCTGAAAGATGCCTTGCAAGTTTGCTGCAAACTCAGGAAATTAAAGAATGCCTTTGTTCGTATTCATCGTGTAGATAATTAACACGAGACTCAGATCCTGGTTTCTGCTCATTATTCTATACCGGACCTGGTAAAGTTTAGTCGATTTTTTCCTGGGGAAAACCAACGAATACAAAAATCTGGCGAACCAGACAACTTTTTAAATCGCGCAAACTTTGCATAGCCGTTTTATTGAGTATCTAGACGTGTAAAGTTCACGGTCGATGCTATCTATATTTGTGATACCGCGTGGAATCTGCCAAGAAGATCTGGCAAAGATTGGCTACAATACGATACCAGCGCGGCAGCTATCGAGCACCGGTTGTTATTAGTTACTGTTCAAAAGTAACACGAGACACTTTGTGTGTAGCGTCTTTATTTGGTAAGCTGAGAAGGGTAGTTACATCGCTGTGACATGACAATACTTTGGCCTCTGTGCTCTAGTGTTTCTCCCAGGTGTTGCCAGTAGTATTGTTATCTCAATTACCGCACCTCACCTGAACAAAGGCCCCCACCCATTCACACGCATAAAAACAAACGCCACATTTTCCACGCTAGTTAGTCTCAAAATCACTCCAACAGCGTACGCCAGGGCTAATTTAATCTATTGTGTATACCTATTCTTTAATTACGTCCCATGCCGATTTTGGACAGAAGTTCGGTTTTTATACGCGCATGGAGCAAGCGTAAAAAATGAGCAATGAATCATCGATGTCATTGTGAAATGTTATCTGCGGCATTTGTCGTGAGTAAGTGTTCTTGTGTTCGTGACGTCTGATTACGAGCGGACTCCCGGGCAGTGATTGTCAGCTGACTGTATTCTATCTCCTCTCTCTCCTCTATTCCAGGGCGTGCTCCAGGTGGAACGAAAACTTGGCGGTCTTCTCCTCGACAAGCCGAAGCAGATCCTCTTCCAGTACGGTGCCGGGAACCTTTGTCTGACCATAGAAGAGCTGGGCAACGGCTGGAGATGTAAGCTCGCCGCAAACTACCAGGTACGACATTCATCTTTAAAACTGTGCAAGCTGCAACTGGTCAGATTCATCATACCACAGTCAAGTCTTTGTCAGTCACCGGCTAACCAATAACATAACGTGTCATTAGTTTAAGATTAATGGTTACATTATTGCCGAAGGCTGGGGCCCCCTGCCAGCTTATAGAGGTCACGGACCAGGGTTGCGGGGCACGGAATTCACCTGTAATCTCATGTCCCGCCATGCAACACGCGCAACGTGCACTCCGTATCCTCCCAAGTTTTTGTGCGCCAAGCCGGCAGTAATTATTTCACCGATGCGAGGGCAATGAGATTAGTTTACAAGTGACATCGGCCTAACCGTGCAGGCGAACAATAGACGGGTGAGAGGTCACCTGGGGCGGAGGTCAGAGGTGAGGACGTGGTGATTGTGTTTTCTAACACAGACGCCCCCTCCCTGACCAAGTTTTATAAATGGACACGAGAGTGATTATTATCTCTGGTAGCGGGGAATCGTGATTACAACTATAGTGAATCTGATTAAGGGAGTCTGGCTTGTTGCTCCGTGTCAAACGATGCCAGCAGCCTGTTGCTGAGACTGGGGCACCCCGCCAAGCCATTGTCTTTCGCGCTGCGCAATGTAACAATTTAACAGTTTGCCAGTCAACAATTTGCCAGATTTCTAGCTGATAATCATCTCTCTCCATAGTTAGAGAGGATTAGAGAGGGATAAAAAGCACCAGATGTACGCGTTCCTCGGTTGTCCAGCGCTGGCTGAGTAATGCCTTTGTGCCCTCCCAATTGCTGGATTGCTTCTCTCTCATCCAGCATATCACTGTCATGCCGTGGATTCAACAAGCGAACTTGAACCACTCATTTCTATTCTGATAACCATGAATCATCTTTCAAACTGGCAAAAAGCTAACACATGTTTGGGTTTTAGTGTCACGAATTCTGTGCTGAAGATTTGGGAGGAATCGTATTAGAATTGAGTGGTGCGGATGGCTCAAGGCCTTGATAGATCCTCGCTTTGTGGCGGGGAAAACCTCAGGTCATATGGGTTATATACACACAGAAGACAACCATCGTCTGCTGCGAGTTTAGTTACACAATCACAACTAGTTCTCAGACCACTCAGCTATATCGCATTACCCAGTCGCAAAACACTTTGAAATCTGCTCGATTTATAAATTATGCCCGGAAAAGACACGATGGTTGAAATTTCTGCTCGATCCGAGAACGCTGGCGAGCTGAGAGTCGTGGTGTCGTCTCGCGCGCGTCACTTTTTAACTTAGCGCGTGTAATTTGAACACCGAGGAGACAGAGTTGAAAATCGTGGTGCCAGAATATAGCGAGCTGATGGAAAAGCTAAAACACTAAGGTGCCGCGTGTCAAATCATTTTTAATATTTCAAATATCATGGTGCGGCTAGCTCGCCTAGCTTGTTTATTGCAAATTAACTAGTAAATAGGAGGTAATAATCAATCATACGGCTCATACAGGTACAATGTATTCTCCCGACGAGCTGAGTATTTTAATAAAGCAACACTATGAAAGCATGAAAACACCTGAGATATATGGCGGTATTTAAACGAATCATCAAGCTGTGACTGACAAATGACTGATATACCCCTATACTTAATTCCCTCCTAGGTGCGACAGGCTTAAACCAACATCGCGTCATGTTGTTTTATTAAGGCCAGATTTCTATTCTGTACCTCATGATTAATGTACTTCATTAAATTTGTTAAGGTGTAAGAAAATTATTTGATAAAGCGTCTCAGGGAAACCGGATACCGCAATAATTCACGAGTTTTGAATCACGTCTGTGTGATGTTTTTATATTTATTGCCACAGTTTCACAGTGTGTAATTGTCTTTGTGTTTTTCATTCGCAGGAGATTCCATTTAGACACATATGGAGCGGGACACAGAACGGTCTGCACTGTTCGTTTGCCTTAGAACACATAGACAGATCGGAGCAACACCTACACTGTAACATACACGTCTTTCAGAAAGCTCTCCTAGCAAATCGACAGGTCCTACAAATTGCCTGCAATCTCAAAGAGGTAAGAAACACCCATCAACGTGCTGCATGCGATGTTTAGAGGTAAAACTCCCAAAGTGATGAGAATTCCCGTGCATAATTCCCGTAATTATCGCTAGTCGCAAGCACCTTAGGGCACAAGGTGATACTTAATTTTCCAAAATCAGAGGGACGCCTTATCATTTTTGTATTTTGTGAAGACCCCGCTAGGTTGGAATTTAAAATTTTTCAAAACAAGAGCAAACTTTGCTGTAGGTCTGCAACTTACAATAATAGTACTAAAGTTTGACTGTCCTGTATGTCTTCAGTTTAGCCTCTTCTGTATAGGTCAGTGGATTAGATTATCCAGGCTGTTGTTTTGTATTTTTGGGGTCGGCCACACAGGTGTGCCTCTAACTACTGGGATGCCGTCTCTCTAATGGTATCTGTGATTCACCCCGTTAATCCCGAGGATCATCCTAACCTTTAGCGAGGAATCCGCGATATTTTGATGATAGGCTAATGGTCCCTCGATATTGGGTTTAAAATGAATGATTGACAAAGGTTGGGGGTATCAGAGCTGGGGTTATCTCCCCATCTTCTCCCCCCTTCTGACCTTCACCGCCAGGGGGAATGCTTCTCATCAAACCTCGTGCACCAACAATGTCATCCCGCGCGCTTCGTTATGTCGTATTTACGACATTGCGGTCGCCCTGGTGATGAAGCGTGGCTAAGTTTGTGGAAGAATACAAGATTTTAGTTAATAACATGTGGTTTGTGGCACCTCGAGTTATCTTCTGGTTTACGTGCAGTGAAAGACAGATGTGGGGGCAGACGACTAGATCGATGTGACTACTCACAAAAATCCACAGCCGAAATGAAAATCTCTCTCAGCTATTTGCGAGAGGAATATTTTACCGTTTTAAATCTGTCAGGTTGCACCTGTTGGGGGAGATAGTGGAAGCGTTCTACTGGATATGTGTACGCGGACTGTTTTAAGATGCACGCTTTCACTAGCTCTGTAATCTATCACTGCCATGTCATCGCCTCCAGGCCCGAAGTTACGACGACGTCTCCTGTATGAAATCAACTGAAAAAAACTCCATTCACCCACCGTAAAACAAGACGTGTATGCGTGCGTCTGGACAGTGGTAAAAGTTACCC
>JAXGGS010093203.1:0-20634 GCA_035585475.1 Armandia brevis | reverse complement strand
TTGCAGATGAAATCCTGGTATTAAAAAAGAGGAATGCTCCCCCAGCTTTGGATAGCGCTGCTGCAAAGGTAAACCTATATTTATGCGAACCTTAGATGAAAACTCACCACACGAATATAAACATTTTTGATAAGAATTATGTATCTCTAGCAAAGTAAATGAAGTAATTATGTAATGTAGAATAGACGTTTATTTTAGAAAGAAGAAGTGAAGAACACCCCCAACCTGGACATGATCACAAAAGCAACCCAAGAAGTAACCGTGAAGAATTCCGACAGGAAAACCCTAGAGCCAGTTACCAGTGTAGATGTACATAATTATGTTTACTTTGAAACTTGTATTTTATCAACCAACTTTAGATTAGTATATATCAAACACTTATGTGGTATACCTTTAAAGATAATCATCTGTCATTATTACAGTTTCAAGCTGAGCTGAGGAAAATATTGATATCTCTTATCGATGCTGCTCAGAAGATACTTTGTTTAAATCCTGAAGCTGCCAAAATATTCGAAGATGCAGAAAGTAATCAAACTTTATTTGCTGATGGATTAGCTTTCTCGTCCTATACTATTCGGTATGATTAGCCGCATGAATGGGTAATGACTATTTCTTTTTAATTCCAACTCTTTCCAGAATTCATCGAAGAACAAATTTCGAAAGAGGACAAAGTTGACGAAGAGGCTTTAGTTAAATTGGTTGATATGGGCTTTCCTAGAGAGAAATCGTCAAAAGCATTAAAGCTGAATAAGTAAGATGTCATTTATCATCATGGTCTGTTGCTTAAGCAGATACGTACCAATATAACCTAGTACAAGAGTCTTTGATTATCGATGCCCTGTTTCAGAATGTCAACGATGGATGCTATACAGTGGATGTTAGAGAATGAGTTTGAGCCGGACAATGAAACCTCCGTTGCTGAAATCAAGCCGGAAAAACCTGAATCTACAAAGAAGCAAGAGGCATCTGAAGAAAACGCGTCGGAGGCTACTAATGTAAGCAAGTCTAGAGAATCGTGTTGCTATGTGACCATGTTCATTGAAGGTTGTACATCGAATGCTTGTACATACATATATGTATATTGACAGCTTGGATGACTGCTACATTACCATGATCAATACAAAAAATCTCTCTTCTTTGAATTTAGGCCAGAAAGCTAGCCAAAGAATCAGGTCCCCAAAAAGTTGTCAAAATGCTTGAGTCATTCAAAGCGTACAGGAGGAGAGAATTCAAACCGAATCAAAGGGTAAGCGACATTTTAACACATGTACTTAGAATAATAATTAATCCATAACGTACTACCTATCGGTATGAACTCCGCAATCAATTAGGATACTTTTCTGACTTTAGTCTCTCAAAAATCTGATGGAGATGGGTTTTGACGAAAGGGATTCAGTCGATGCTCTCAGAATAAATAACAACAGAGAGGAGGACGCTGTAAGTATTGCTAGCTTAATCATCATCATTTAAAAACCACGTACCCCTATTCAACTTCCACAAACTAATAATCATGCAATGAATTTAGTGTGAATGGTTATTGGGTGGAAACAACAAGGATATAAAGGAGGAAGATTTTAACGAAGGCCTGAGTCCAGAAAGTCCTGTTTACAAAGCCATCATGGCCAATCCAGTCGTCCAACTCGGTCTTAATAACCCAAGAAGCTTAATAGGTACTAAAAAAATCCTCACTCTTTTTCCAGACGTGTATGATCGATTTTGAAATTCAATGTGTATTTAATGGATTTTTTGTCATGTTTAATTGCAGCCTTTCTACATATGCTGGAGAATCCTAGCAGTACACAGCAATGGTTAAATGATTCTGATACTGGACCCATGTTAATACAAATATCACGCATTTATCATGCAGAAAAGCACGCACCTGCCACTTCAGAACATGCTGCCAAATAATTGTGCAATGTGATATTTATGTTGTTGCACAACAACAATTTAGCATACAGTCATGTACCTAATCTTATATTTATGTTAATGATTTCCCCATCTTAACGTCCTACCAACATCGAGTTATTAAATTTGTGTGTTTCAACCAGTATGATATTTCGTGAGGGAATTATCATATACCGGTAGGTAAGAATAATGATGAGTTAACGGCACATCTATTCATCATGTATAGAAAATGTATTTGTAAGTTTACAAAGTGTTCATTTAAGTATAGACATACCGGTACAATATATAATTATATACATAAATTATAACACATGCTTTTAAAATTCGTCGAAATGCGACTTTATACAACGTGTAATCTCATTATCGCTTAGTTCACTAAATCATATATAAACATACTTTATATATATTCGCGTTATTCTTAGGAAAGTCTGTAATAAATAATTATCCTACATACATGTATATACAAAACATTTTGTCTGTTTTCCATTAACTTATTCACTTTGTTACTTTTTCTTCTTCATTTTTTCTTGATGTTTCTGAAAAATAATTTTGACAACCTATGGTAAAGAAATGTTCTTGTAATTTGTAACAGGCATGTAAAATGTATATTTACTTCATGGTGGAAAAAGGTATGAATACAACTACAGCCTCAAATACATATACATAATGGACACGTACCTTGTGATACTCTTTGGCCTTTTCTCTGTTCTGAGCATACAGTTGTTGGCGATCTTTAATAGTTTTCTGTGCCTTCACTTCGTCCAATTGAGAGTAAAGTCTGTATAATTCATACATTGATTATGCCCTTGCTTGTACATCATAATGAATGTTGAGAAAATACTTATTCAGAAAGTGCCAGTATGACTTCAGTATGCTTTAGGTCAAACCTATCAGAATACGCACCTAGAAGTTCTATCTTTCATAGAGATTTCC
Source organism: Armandia brevis (assembly GCA_035585475.1). Taxonomy (NCBI): domain Eukaryota; kingdom Metazoa; phylum Annelida; class Polychaeta; family Opheliidae; genus Armandia; species Armandia brevis. The sequence goes on along the minus strand of JAXGGS010093203.1, from coordinate 17,796 downwards.
TTCTTCTGTCGCTCAGCGCTCGTCACAGTTGTGATGTTAGTGGGATCCCTTCTCTTTGGTTCGGCAGCTATAACAAAAATACGTACATATCCATTATACATATTATTTTGGCGAGATCCCCTTCGTATTAGGCAGGGTATTGATATTGAAATGTTTAGGTAAAATAATTACGCTGTTTCGGGGCGGATCTCTGTTTCTTCCACGACACCAGCGTTTTCATCATGTCACCCTTTCTTTCTGTTTGTTTACTGTTGTAAGCTTGCCTGGCTTTCTCCTTGGCTTCCAGCTTCCTCCGGGTAGACGCTTCAATGAACTTCGCTCTGTCCTTCTTGAAGGCGTCTTGTAAACTGATCGTCTTCCCTGTAAGGATTAGAACATGATGTTATAGATGTTGGCGTATCACAAATTCTACTCGATCAACAGCACGGTCAGATTAAATCATACCCTCATCAGAGGCCCCATTCGACAGGTCACTTCCATTGGACAAGTCCATTGATCGTCTAGATTCCACAGTCACCGTTTCGACTCGATGGCTCCGTGCACTATCTGCTGCTGGCAATACCCACTCAGCGGGTGATGGATCAGTATACTTCTCACCGCTGAAAAACAAAACAATGTTGAAATAAAAAAAAGGCCCGATCTATTCTCTCAAACAATTGCATAATGGACGAAACAATAAAAACACATACCTAGAGCCCTTAAGAGGAGAATATTTGCTAGGAGAGCCGTCTGAATTGACACTTTTCTCGTGCTGTTCGAAGGAGTTCAGGGACGTGTGCGACTTATCGGGGGAAGGCTTTAGAGGAGAAAATCGTTCATCGGTGTCACTGGCTGCGCTCACAAGCGTCAGATCAGGCTCCTCCGATATCCCAGGCGATGTCGCAAACTCCTAGTACACAAGAAGAACCAAAATTTTTAATTCATTGAATGCGAAATCGTATTCATAAAGATACTCATTTCAAACTTACATCTTTGAACAGCTGTCCTTCAGAGCTGATCCTCACTGGACTTTTCCTCTGGGACGCATGCCTCTCCCTGATTTCCCTCGACTCTCTCAGTAGCTGCTCATGGGCGCTAAGCGTGGCTTCTATACGTTGTGTCAGCTCATCGGCGTTCTCCCTGCTGCTGGACCCGCTGCTCAGGTACGGGTCTGATACGTAGCGACCGGTCGGGGAACGGGGCCTTGGCCTGGAGGAGGGAGCGGTGGTGTCACCGAGAGGATACTGGGACGGAGACTGGGGTGTTCTGTTGGAGGACAGCTTGGAACCGCTACTAGATAAGCTGTGGTTTAACCTTGATCCCGAATCGTTGCCAAGGGGATACTGGCTGGGTTCTGACAACACAGTGGCCGTCCTTCTATCTGACGCTTGTGACTCGCTGCGATAGTGGCTCTGATCGATGGGGCCACTTGACAAACCAGTGCTATCCGGGTGCAGAGGTTGGAATTCCGGAGTCTTCTGCATAGACGTGACCTTTTTGGTGACTGGAGTCGATGAAAACCGATGCTGTCTATCGAAACCACCGTCATCAATGCTAGGCGAGGCATACTCCGGTCTCATGGCGAAAAACTCGCCTGCGTTACCAGACAGGCCGCTCTGATCGGCGGGGAAGTCATCACCTACATCAAAGCCCCGTAATCTCTCGTGCCAGGTGGGACCAGGTTGCTGGTGAGGCTGGGGCTCACTACCTCTCAACGGGCTGATCAGCTCGTCTATGATATTCTGCGTACTGGACGTTCTCGAGTTTCTATTAGGTGTACTGTGGCCGGACGGCTGCTTTGCTTCGGCATCGGTTTCGGTCAGAGTGTCATTAAGCTCTTCCTCTGGCTCCGGATCGTCCAGGTAGCCGTTAACCTGATCGGTCAGCTGCCCGAAGTCTTGTTGTATCTGAGCCAAGCGCTGTCCGAATGCCTCAATACTCTGCGCTTCCAGGTCAGGGGTTGAGGCGCCACCCTCGCTGTGGCCGTTGCTTCCATTGAACGACGGAGATTGTCCCCGCATTTCGGGGTCATATTTAAAGCTTCCTGAGCCACCAGAGGAATGATGGGACGAACCAAACGACACATTACGAGGCCCGGCTGTTGGGGTCTGTTGTTCAGCAATTGTACTCAGTTCTGGTCTGATATGCCGCTGTTCTTCGGAACCGAAGCTACTGTCCTCTACATCAGCGTGGTATTCTGCCCGACTGCTCGACTGTATGCTCGAGGCATCTCTGCTTCGCGAGTCCATGTTTTGCTGGATACTTTCCGCGTCGTCACTCATGAGATGAAGTACTCGGCTGTCGGCATCTACCTGAGACTGAGTAACTTTAAAACGATCGCCCAGCTCTTTAGTCTGGCTAAACTGATCTTCCCACTGCTGTTTTAAGCGATCTATCTGTTCTCTGTGGTATTGGTCCCTAAGCAAAATCTCTTCTTTTTGCCGCTCGATTTCCTCGAGTTGTCGTCTCAAATCGCTTTCATTGACTACAGGACTACCCTCAGACGACAGTTCCTCACTTTGGGCATCTTGAGCGCCTCTATCGGCGACATAATTGGCGTCGTATGCGACAGCTCGTCTCTGGAAGGTGTTGGTGTCCGACCGAGTTTTACCTGAACTAGTGCTAAACTCCACGTCCTGGAACTGCTCAAGATTCATCGGATGACCGACGCGTGGCTCCTCTTCCTCGGCATAAATAGGATCAAGTCCGACCTGGTGTAAGCTATCATTGAGCAGTGTCCTGGCTCTTTTGTCCAAGTTCTGTCGAGCTTCCTGAAGTGCCTCCTGGCGTTCCTTGTGCCTCAACATGAGTTGCTCCTGATACTCGTGAATGTGTTTTATTTGATCTTCAGCTTGCATGAATGGTTGATCATTAGTCTGGACTGGATGCGTGTCGTATTGTGATGAACCCTGCATGAATGATATGGGCATAGCTTGTTGTTCACCGCTGTATCTCTCCTCACTGGCTGAGCTGTAATCGTGTACTCCAGCAGGGGCTGTTAGTTCAACCTCTGCAGGAAGTGAGTGGCTAAACTGTGACGGATAAACAGGAGCGCTTGGGCCCTGTGAAGTCATCGGTGGGAGGCTTCGGCTGAAAGTTCCAGCACCAGCGGCCGGAGGTCGGTCATAGCCAAGTTCATAATCAGTATCCAGTCCCTCTGCAGAACGTGAGTGCATCTGTGTGCTGTGGTCCATGGTCGGCAGCTCCGAGACAGACACAGATGGCTCTAGTGGCATGAACGCTTGCTGGTGAGTCATTATCAAATCCCGGTGGGCTTCCTTGGCTTCATGGTCAATTTCCCTCAAACGCCTTTCTAACAATTCGCGCTGTTTTCTGTTCAAAAAGGCATGACAGTATTAGTGAATATTCTATAATCACTTTTTTTCAGATGCAGAAACGAACTTGCAGTAGTTTGACTGCTGCCATAAATAACTTACTCCAGGTCTTTTTGGTGTCCGACCGTCTCTTCCATAATTTGCATTTCTTGTGATTTCATCTCGTCCTGTTGTTTTCTCTCATCTGCCAGAAAAGCGGACACGTCCCCTGTCTAATGAAAAAAACACACAATTGAAATGAGTTCAACGAATACAATTCGAGATACAATTGTACTGTAAAAGTGCGTACGTACTGGCAGTGGTCCTTTCTGTCGGAATTTATTAGCGATTTCGGCAGGATGAAGCAATGCATTTTCCTCTGAAAAAATATAATAATTATGTTTGACATCTATCGGGAGCTTGTTCATGTGTGCACCTATCATGAATAATGATGCGGCAGGTTCTGCCCAAATGTAATACGCGAGTCCTGAATATGATTGATTCTCACCTTCGTCGACAACGGTTCCAGACGATGTAATACTGCCCTCCTCTAACGTCTCACCATTGTAGTAACGTTTTTGACGATGGCGTGATGATCTTCCTCCACCATCCCTCACATCCTCCGAGTCCGTGGTTGCTGTTTTACTAGAAGCCTCACCTGTGCTGATACTCGCTTCGTCTAATTGTGCCTGCGATCCGTTCTGTGATTCCCCAGATGTGATTGTGTACTGAGTGAGTGTTCTAACCTGGCCGTTCACACTAGACGAGGAATCTGAAGTCAAATGGGAGATGTTCGAAAAAGTGAGATAGATCAAAATTACCAATGTATCGTCAATAGATGTACATCGAATCCTTGTAAGGATAAGAAAAGGAACTACATACCAGTGCCATCTGCCTCAGATGCCTCCTCTGCAGACGACTTGCTAATCCATTCCTCCCTCTGACTTTTTATTTTCTCAAATAATTTCTTTAATGTCGTATCTAATATAAAAAAAAATACTCTGACGGTTTTCTAGTATACAAAATAGAAATACCGGACATGCACAAATGTACCATAAATGTGATCTGTTTAACACAATCCATTAACACCCTAAGAATCTCACCACTTGATTTATCCTTGACATTTAGTTGAGTTTTGAGCGGAGGGAAAGCCCTTTCCGAGGCATTGAACTGGTCACCATCTGTTCTCTTTTCGACCAACTGCGATTCTCCATTGACTTCGTCGTCCAATGTGGACAATTCCAAGCTCTCTGTCCCTTCAGGCGTATCAGGGACAGGATGAGGGTCGAGGGCAAGACTAAGATTTCCCATATAATCTGAGAGGGTTGAAATAATAGTTAATAGACAATCTGTTCATTTTGTTTGAAGTCAATCTACGGCAACGTATAAGTTGATCTTACCAGTGGCCGCTAGGTACATGTCTTCAAACTTGCGTTCCATATCCCTCTGTTCGTCTTCCTTTTCCTCTAGTCGTCTATGGGGGGGCATGAAAATCTGTTTCTGTGTGAATAGACGAAGAATGTTCCAAAATGCACACCTGATTATCCAAAATCAAAATCATCTGTAGATTCTGGGATATAGAAAAATAACTTACAGGTACTTTGTGAACGATGTTCTGCCTCCTATTACGATCGGCACGCTGTAGATCACTCAGGTCGTGCATCATTTTATCATATTCCTTAAAAGTAAAAAGGAAAGATGTAAGTAGGCGGTGCTTTTAACATAACCGTAGTTAGCGCTGATGACAGACAATAACGTTTACCAACCAGTCTTAAAACTTCTCTATCTCTCGCATGGTTATGGCGGAGACGAGCCTTTTCTTTCCTCTCTATTTCCAGTCTCTTTTTCTCTAGGTCAAGATCTCTAATTTTCATTTCTTCTTCTTCCGCAGACGCCTTAGCATCGATCTGTAATCACGATGGCGTGAAGATAAGAGCGTGAAATAGCTACAGACTTAGTTATGCCCGTAGTTTATAAAGACCCTTAAAACAAACCTGTTCAGAATCATTTGCCTTTGCTACAGCGACGTCAGTTGGTATGTGAAAATGAGTCGCGGAAAAAGCGTTTAGATCAGTAAACTGTATAGGTTTGACTGAAATAGATAAGGTATTTACATGTACCCGAGTTAAATGCCATGCAAGGAAATTACAATGTAGATCATCTTTAATAAATGTATGTTCATTGTCAGACTGTGGCATACCTTTAAGGGGTTCTATGGAATCAGCAGGGTTAAGAGGAGGTGGAGGCCTACTGGCTACATCCGAGGCCCTGATTTTCTCTATCTCAAGTGCGGATTGTCTATAAAAAACAATTAGTCAATTACCTAGTTTACTTTAACGCCTGGCCGTTGCGTCCTCCCTCAAGCATTTAGACTGTATTTCAAAACGTACCTAGCAAATATGTATTTATTCTCCTCTTCTCTCTTGATATCATCATCAATCCGTTGTTTCCTTAGTGCATTATTATGTCTAACTTTGGCTCGTCTTTTATCTTCCTCTTTCAGAATAGCTCTCATGTCTTCCTTAGTATCCTAGGATTAAAATCAATCAAGTAAAATGACATTGCTGATGTAGTCTGAGCATAGACAAATTAAAAGGGTGATGTATCTAAACAACCACTTTGCTGATCTGCTGAACTTACATGCTGTTCTGCAAGTCTATGACCTTCGCCAACACTCTTTAAATTCTGTATGTACATTTCCTCCAACTTACGCGCTCGTTCTTCATTTTCGTTCACCCATTGCTCCTGATTACGACAAAAATATCGAAGATAACTACACATATTTAACTTATAGATATACAGCAATGAAATACATTGTATGAAGTGACCTCTGTCTTTTGAAATAAATATGGACATTGAAACTGACATCACAACAATCAGTACCTGGATATCCTGAGCAAGTATCTGCAGCTGCTTATTTTTCTCATCTTGAACAGCTTGACGTATTTTTGCAGCATTCAATTTGGCTTGTTCGCGCACCTGGTAATAATAAAGAACCTCACCAGTATGAATATACATGCATGTTAACGGCATCTAATGGACAAAAACGTAAGTATATCATTTGTTCTAAATCTATACCTGCAGTAGCCTTGCTTTTCTGCGTTTTTCCCGCTCATCCTTGATGAGCCTGGCTTCCTCATTTGGACTGAGGCGATATCTGACACTTTGAGGGCCTTTCATCTGTAAACAGTTCAAGCTCAAAGAATAATGATAGTTTTTCACACTTGGTGAAGGGAGGGCCTCCTATACACCACAAACCAATAGGTTGTCTGCAAAAGCTAATCATCTATTAGAATTATTTAAGTAGAAAAGCATTGTTTAAACTAATTATTTCCACATGTGACTGTTACTAGCAAAGTGCATATTGAAGACATATGCCTAGGCATATAAATACAAATGACATTTGCATTGAATCGTGTACATGAGCTTATAAGTTTGTTTAATATCGTCATAAAACCAAACAGACACCAATTTCACCGTAATATCACGACGACAAAAGTGTTCTATGGACTTTTCTTATGTCAATTACACAGTTATGATTTAACTTACCTTCCCAAAGTCATTATAAACAGAGCATTCTCGTAGAACAAGTGTAGAAGACACACAATGTTTTCGTTCAGACTTGTTTCAAATAGTGCGCGCGCAGTTTTACGACAAATAAGTTTACGACATTGATGACACGTTAACTTCCTGTTGTCTGCTAGTTTAAATTGTTTTCAGGTTCGTAATTTTCTTCACATTCCTAAGGGTATACAGGTTTGTTTGACAACTAAGTTATGCATCAAATGACTAATTAACTGTTATAGAACGTTTTGAGATGTAAAATTTCATTTTAATCACTAATGAAACCGGGAAATCCAATAAACTTTTATTGGTTCATTCCTCGATGGTTGGACAGTTGAAAGCTGAAGCATCCAGGGGGATAATATGCGAACATATTAGTAGAGCAGTTTGAAAACTTTTTTTTACCTATACGATGATATTGATTCTCAAATATGCTTGCTTTAATATACACCTCTCTTATGGCATATGGAATACGTGTTATTACTAGGCACGATCTCTGAGCCTTTAAATCTCATAGCCCACCCACTGTAACCCATCGATCCTCCTTCCCCCATGACCCTCTCCCCTTCTTCCAAAATATTTTTTTGATCTGGCATCTTGTTGGTCACAATGCTGTTCACTGTCACAAGCCATCTAGTAATCTACCTTAATGTATGCCAGAACTTAAAACATATTAAGGTGAAATAAACAAGTTTTCAAATGGGATTGTTTAATTGTTAGAAACTAAGATAATTCTATTCATTTTAAAAGCAACCATTAAAAACATTAATATGTGCCAAAGAATACGTGTATTAATTTTCTGGCTGTTTCTTCGCAATTGATTTTAATGTGGTAACTTGCCACGTCAATAGAGTAACCACTTACTCGATATATCTTAAACTGTGTTTATGAATGAAAGGCATCGATATGTGCATATCATTGAATTTATTTGTGTGAATAACAGGGTGAACATCTGCTGTTGAGCGAACCTCAATATGTAACAAGTGACAGGTGTTTTTGTTACATTGTTTCAAGTGAACACATATCACCTCATGGTGTTTAGTCAAGTGATAACAAGCTGCTGGTCTGGTATTATAGTATTAAAGCTGTACTGCATTGATAACACAGTCATTATTGTTACGAATTATACAACCCTTGTAACTGTAGACCTGACCTATAACGGTGATAACTAACTCATATTTGGTGATTTGTGCGTGCTTATTTTAATTCTAGGTGTTTTAATTTGTGTGAACTCTATGTAAAATCATTACTATTCAATATGTGTTTTATTGTCTTTCAGACTGAATCATATAGTCTCGAGCAGCTTTGTCCAAGACTCGTGCAGTTCTATGCTAGTTAATACAATCTTCAGGTAAATTCCATTTATATCAATTCAAATTGAAATTGATGTATAATAACGACGTGCACATTTACGTATTATTGATCAGACAGCGTGTTCATGCCATTTTAAGAGTACTGCTTCGTAAACATATATGTGAATCTTTTTTTTCTATTTGAAGACTTTTAAAATGAGGCAGCTAAAGGGTAAAGTGAAGGAGTCAAGAAAGGAGAAGCGGGAGCGCAAGGCTGATAACGCGAAGAATAAAGATCAGATTATGAAGATCGTTATTCCCACGGTTGTCGTCATCTGCGCAGTTGTTGTGGGCTACGTGTACTTATACTCTAGGCCAAAAATCTCATTATAAATTATCAAACAATTTCCTAAATCCATCCAAACCCACTAGTTTTCATAGTTCATCGGAGGATATGCGATTCGAAGGAGCGGTGCATTCTCAATTCATATTGGAAACTTCACCCGGACTATTTTAACAGGATGATAATACATCGCCGATCATACATGTAATTCGATACATAAGCCGTTCATAGACTCGTTCTAGTTAATATGTGTGTATAATATGCTCTCCAGATTACCAGTAGTTAAGATCTCTCCGGATTTAAGATTTTGTAAAATTTGGTACATATATGATGTACACATTATTACTAGAATAAAAGGTCATTAATATGACGGAAACATCTGTTTTGGTAGGTTTATTTTATATTCTATGAACATATAAATGGACACCGTTTCAACTAGCATAAACATACATTGAAATTGTCTATAATATTAACGATAACAATTTCTAAATATTTCGGACTATTCTTCGAGAATGAGACATTTTCATTTCCTGGAGCGCTTCCTCGAGCGTTTGTGTTAAATGGTTTAGATTGACAGGGTCTGTCCGTAAGACTGTGGTTTGGGTCTTGCCTGCAACTTTTGTATGAATTTTCAAAAGCACTATAGGTTCGGCCTGGTGTCTAAGCGCTCTGGAAGCAAGCTGTAGAGAAAAAGTTTAGATCAGAACTTGTTACAAATTCACATAGCCAGGATGCATATTTTTTTAGAACCTTTCAAGAATTATGAGCTCACTTGAACTTCAAGTCTCCATTCAAGATTCTCATATTGGGGTAGGTTCATCACCATTTCAGATAGAACTTTTCGAATCGTTTCTCTATTTTCTTCGAAATGTGATAATATCTCCTTCGTTAGATCTTCTGAAAAACCAATGGCCATCACGGAGTCGTGGAAATCTATTTCTTTGAGCTGTAAAATAAGCATAAATTTCCCATCATCGCTTGGTTAATTTAAAATATAATGGGGCCATTGAGATTAAAGTTGTTCACATAGCATTATTAATTGAGTAATGGTAGATGAAGTTTAATTTGAAAAAATTACATACCATCAATTTTGAGCCCTCTGTAAAGAGGTTCATCAACCCTTCGATTGCATTTTGTACCACTTCTGTCTCTATAGACAGTTTTTCTGAAAATGGAACACAAAAAGGATGTAGGCTACATCTTGTATGTGAAGTGTCGGGAATGTCACAAAATTTCCACAGGCTCATTGATCTATATCATCAGTAATAGTAATACGCAGTAGAACCCTTACGAGCAGCGGATTGGTATACTTTTGTGTTGGAGCCTTTACCAATGAAGTCAATGGATATTCTACAGAACTCGCTGACAACTGAAAATTTTAAAAGAAAAGTTATTTTCATGGATCAAAACAGTGACTGTCATATGATGGAATACACAAAATAAACAAGTTGTAGAGCATCTTAACACTCACCTTCTAGTGGCAGGTCCCGCAGAACACCAATGTGTTCCTTGTGACTATCCTCTAGTACTAGAAGCATGATCCTTGGTTAGATAAATATCTCGGAATAACTCTTAAATGTAATTTTTACTGGAGCATCTTGCCAAGCACCGCCCATCACATTGAAATACTTATAATATCGCTCAACGGAAGTTTATAATTTGCGTACCGTGCCCTTTTCCTTCACAACACGTACCCACTTTCGGTACTAGGCGGGTGTGTTGAATTTGTTTACGCCGATTTTGCATGCTCGAACCTGATTTACAGTATTATACCTGGACGAACGGTTTAGTGATCTGGTACGTATTGTCATTTTATTAACGAAGATGTATAGAATTGATAGAATAGGTTTGATAAAGTTAATGTTAATATTCTAAAAAAGTGAAGATTGGCTTTGAGCTGCAACTTGCCTGTGTCTTCGTTTGCTCTTTGACATTTGAAAAGAAGGGAAGGAAAACACACCTTGTTAAACCTCTCAGAGTGAGTGACAGCTATGGTCGCTGTCAGTCAAATTCAAATATCCATTTAGTGTCGCTGCTAATCAGTGAATCTTGAATTTCAATGGTTGTAAAATTATTCTTTTCAAATTTCCACTTTATTGTTGCTGTTTCTGTGGTTCCCCGTCGTTATTGCCCAGGCTACATTCTAGTGATGCTAAGCAATTATTCATTATCACTGATGTCCTTGCTGAGTTCAGTCATACCTGCCTAATAATGAAGTTTTCCATGGTTATGGTAATTATATTATAATGGCCTATGCACTAATATGGTTCTTAATGATTATGACATCAACGTCCAAGTATACACGGTTTAGGTGCGTCCACTATGTGTAAGTGTTGACCACCAGTTTGACTCATAATGGATATAAACATAGACCAGTTCAAATCGATGCTTACCTTCATTTCAGTAGAAGATGCATGCTTAAAAAAGATATACCATATAGCCTCAGTTTTTCCCCAGACACACTACTTTTGACTTTGGAATTTAATCATGCAGATATCCGTACGGCCCCCTTATCGGTATATATCCTATCCATCTGTAACAACTACATGTACTATATTGCTTAATAGTCAATACACCTCCACAGTCTGTAGATAAATTGTACTATTGAGCCTATAGATAAGACCAATGTTTATAAAGCGTTACCAATGAAACCAATATATCTCTATGAATTTCAATACAAATGTACAAGTGTATATTTTTGAATCTAGCAAAAAGGCATAGAAGTGTCAGACTGTCCACGATTCCAGCAAGTGATACGGCTAACGTGCGGTGGGAAAATCCGACCGAATCACTAGCTTTGTTTGTTTTGTTAAAGAATATTATTAAATATAAGGTATAAAGCCATGCTCCTTCCCATTTATCCGTGTAATATGTTGTATAAAAGCCATAATAATTGAAACAGCATAGCATTTTGCTATACAATACAAAGTATAAAAAACGAAATTGCAATTTTTTTTGTTTTTTAATATACCGAACCAGTATGAAGACTGCCTGTAGAGGCACATGATATATTACATAGAAGATTAGACTGGTTATGCCATCCGCACACCATATTTACTGTTTGGGACCAAGCTGTAATAAGCTGTACCTAATCATTTACATTTTACTCGGGCCATTGGTTAAAGATCCGAGGGTAGTTTACAATACCTCATTGCCAGACAAAGCTTCATACCCTTGTATTCGGTAAATCCATTACGTCTGCCCACTCATTTTCCGCTTTGCGTTTGTTCAATCAAACTTGAAGTAATCTGCCGTTAGCTGTTGGGTTTAACAGATCAAATAAATAACCGAACTCCCAATTATTCACAAAGATGTGAGGCTCTCATGCTTAAATATCCACGCAACCGTAAAATATAGAGCTCTAGAAAACCTACCGTGCCAAACCACCATTTTAATGTTTAATAAGTGCAGATCACTTCATAGTTTAGGGAAGCAGGCGCTCGAATGAAACATGTTTATTATTTTACAGAATATGGACGCGACACCTTACGTCTCGAGAATGTGGGTTGATCTGCAGAGGGCGAACAGGTGAGTTACTTGTCATTTGTATCTGTTAATGCATGATCTTGTATATACTGTTTGTTGTGAAACACATCGTTGAATCACATTGTTAATTTAAAGAAAACCAGATACTCTCAACTTTTTGATCAATGACTATCGCAGTAGATATAGTTGTCAGTGACTAAGTTTAAACTGTAGTGTGACCTCAGTATAGAGTACTCAGGTATAAATTGTGGGCGTATCTATATATTTTTCATGCCTAGTCCAACACATATCTAGTATATGATGTGAATAATTCAAGAGCTACTAAAACAAGCTGTTTATATTTCCTTTTCCTTTCTCTTCTTCTCACAAAGTAGATAGAGTCGACTTTACTTTATAACAATATACATCTATTGTACAAACGAGAAATCATGTTGTACGATCCACTTGATTATAATCTCAAGATAATAGATTAACAAAATACGGTATTAAATCAACCATTTGGAAAATGAAGTTCATAATAACTATATTTATCTATAGTTAGCTATAGTATATTTAAAGCAGCATATGGTTAGGTAAAAGCGAAATATCTGAAATCTCCCTGTACCGGCTCTTGATTATGTATTTGATAGTAACCTGAATTCAGACCAACATAATTCATCGTGCGTTTTATGCAATTTATTTTATTGCATCTGCCTCATCTGAGTTGTCGTTTATTTGCGTTGTAAATTGCCAATTTGCGTGTTGCTTGAGTGACGTGAGATGTACATGTATTTTAGCTGTTTTTTATTTGCACCAAGGCTGCCAAAAGGCAACGTATTATCTAGCTGCGAGGACGAGTTACAGGAGCTAATGAGACAAATTGATATTATGGTACAGAATCGTAAGATGGACTGGGACAAGGATAGACACACGCTCAAGGCGAAGCTCGATGTTCGCGAGCAGGAATTCATGATTCAGAAAACCACACTGGAACAGAAACACCAAGAGGTGTGTGCTTACCTTACGCAATAGGCAACTAAGCTTAGACGCAGCCTTTCTGTCGGTACAAGTAAACTAAGGCTGGATCAACATGTGCATTAATATTATTAATAATACGCAATTACTAACATACTTAATAAGATTTTATTATATTATGGACATTCTGCTGGACGTTGTACACATAATGACGCAACCCATTTCACATTACTATTCCTCACTCCATCGACTACAGCTTGATAATTCACGGGCACCTTGCTGCATGTTTGTGCTTTTGCTTCATAGTTTGCTTGAACGTGTATACTGCTTGTTTGCCGTACTAATTCTTGGTTTGAAAATAACTGTGTCACATTTGCAGTGAGTGTTTCACCAGAGGATGGATTAATATCCTGAATGCGGTGATGTTATGCGTTCCACACAGGAATTAGTTTTATTATATTTCTTGAAAATTACGATAATTTCCTCAATTCGCACGCCGCTGAGCAACAATGATCTTTCAATTAGAAGATAAGCTCGGTCGATTAGAATTCCGGAAGGAATTATCGTCGCTCAACATCGGCATGATGGGTTTATGTTAGTATTAAAACATCAATCGCCATCCTTCTATGAATGTTAAGTTTAGATACCTACACATGTATAAGCATGGAATCAGTCGACTAATTACACCAACGATAGTGTTTTTCTTCTAGCAAACTATTTATATTTCTGTTTCAAAAAATGATTACCCTCTTTCTGGCCATTATATCAAATGCTAAATTTAAACAGGATATGTTTCCCTCGTTGATTTTAGATTGGCCAATTGAGATCTCGTATAGAATCTATGGAAAGTGTTCAACGTGAAAAAAGCATGGATTACGAGAAGCAACTTTCTGGTTTACGGAACCAGGTAAGAAAGCCGAGATGCAATTACAACAGGACAAATTTAATCTTACAGTACCTAGGAATGATTGAATGAATTATCAATTGTTTCATAACGTTTCAGGTAGGCAATATTAAAAAGGACTACGACAAGCTGCAGCGACGTTATCGTCACATGAAGGATAGAGACAAGAGCAAGCAAGCGTCAATAGAGCTGGAAGACAATGCGGCAGAGGTTCGAAGGCTGAATGATAAAATTGAAGTGCGTGCTTTTTAACAATTTAATCAAGTGTTTATAGTCCTGAGTTGTGTCCAGCTAATGACCATTTTTTTAACGAAATTTGACTATTCCTGTCATGTCCTGCTGCAAAGTAACAAATCATGGAGATACATTTTGTTGATTATTATTCTGTTAAAGGTTAAATGCATACGTCGGGCCAATAGATTCATTAGGTGTAAGCTATACACGGTTTTCAACGCCCTTTGCCCAAACTGCACATCTGTGCACGAACATTTTTAATAACATACTTAATTACATACATGTATACTGAAATCGTACACATCCATAAACCGGCATCTCCTTGTTTTCCCTCTATCGCTTAATAGTGTGTGTGATGCGTGAAAATTGAAGTGATAAGTTTAATGCATTTGCCACTCACTATTTTATTTGCGATATACGTACAATAATCAAATTGATTAAAAGCGTCTACTCCTAAAACTGTGATTCCTCTGAAGATTAATCCCGACACAACAATCAACATTTATTACATTGTAGGAATATAGGCAGAAAACCCGTGAATGGGAACACCAGAAGAGAAGTTACGAAAAACAATTGGATTCACTAGAATCACAGAAACAAACTCTTGTAGAAAAGTGTGAATTCGTTCAGGTGAGTCTGGTTTATTCTTTACGACTTTGTGTGTCAGTTCTAGCATGGACTAAAACAGCGAAATTTAGAAATACTTACATTTGTTTATCGTTTGTTTCAGTCACAGACTACAACATATCAGTCCCAGCTGGACAAGAGAAAAGATATGTTAGATTCTACAGAATTGGCTCTGAAAGCGCAGATCACTCAGCTAGAAAGTCAACTGGATAGAGCGCGTGATACAGTTAATAGTCAAGAAACTCAGATATCCAGGCTAAAAGCATCTAATGAAGAATATGTGACATCTCAGAAACAAAACATAGAAGAAAGAGAACAAATGGAAAAAGAGTTAAGGAAAGCCCAAACAACTGCTAAAGTAAGGGTAATTAAAAGCACAGAGTCCTAATTCCCTTTCTTACATAGCAACAAATTGCATGCTCTGAGGCTTATTCACAATACACATTTACATGTACATTTTTGTAGCAAATATGTCTGAACATACCTTTACCATCCATTTATATACTACATGTACCAGTAATTTATGAAGATTTATCTTTTTAATCAAATTTCGTTCTCGCATTTTACTTTGTGTGATTATAACAAATCGGATCGTTTATTCAAGTTAGCTTGTAATTTTTCAACTAATCAAAACATGTACCTTCATATTTTTTACAGAATTTAGAAACAGAGATGCAGCAATCCCATGTGGTATTGAGAGCCAGATCTGATATTCTCGGTCAGACTCAGGATGAGCACACGCAGATGAAAAAGACTCTGATTCAAATGGAAGAGCAACTAAGACAAAAAGACAATACGATAAGGTATTGACTATGTTATATCAAATGTAAAGTGAACTCCCAAAAAATGTAGATAAGTCCCCAAAAAGGGGTTCCGCTGTATTTAAAGCACCTTCCGAATTAAGCCGCAAGACGCTTGTAATCAATTGCATTTAATAGCATAAGATTTGCGGTAATTTTCTCCCTCTCAATTTAAATATGATTTCAATTTTTAATGTATCTTATTTAAAGTCAGATTATGTTGTGATTTTTAGATCAATGGAAAGCATCAGTAGAAGTGAAACATCTGACCAAGTTAAGAGACTTCACGAAGAAATGCAGGCGATAAAATCCGATTTGAGGTGAGCCAAGCTCAACGGAAATATTCAAATACGGTAGTGTCCCCTTCATTTTTCTTTCACTGTCTAGTAGTGCTATAATATGTGCCCTCTTGTACAACAGAAATTCAAAAAGATCAGAGAAAACTATGCAGGAGGATCTAAATAAGACACGAAACCGACTAGATGATGCCCGGCAAGAATGTGGTCACCTTAGTGCTGATCTGGCTACCAAGGTAACCTTCTTCAGCCAAGCCTTATGTTCTTCATCATTCGATAAACTACACTCTCTTCTGTGTGACCTACGGAGTGATATATTCTACACCCATATAACGAGTGTTGTGCGAAGTGTTCAATCCCACACATCTTTTCTCAAATCATACCCACAATCTACTGCGTCGCCATATAAAACATCATTATCTTTTAAACCAACCCACACAAATGCTCTTTTGGTTTGAATTTCACTTTAACACTTTCTCTCTAGATTAGTGAGATTAGGTCGTTGGAGAAAAACGACATAAGGAATTATAGGGCAGAAGTTTCTAAGGTATGTTGCTACACAGTAAAGATACTATGTTTAGAGCAAAAAACTGCAACCACCCTTATCATATGAGACTAATTCTTACGTACCTGCTAATAAACTTCTTTTCCCTGCAACGTTTCACATCATACTTTGCACAATGAATCTTTCTTTTTGGTGATGCCTTTATCAGACGTGTTAATGAATCACACTTTATTCTTATAGCTTAAGAAAGAACTCGCTCACAGACAAGAGGCACATACCGACGACATGGATTCGTTCAAGCGAGATATGGGTTCATTAAAAGATGAGTTGTTGTCTAAAAATACGTCGATTGCATCCCTCAGCGAAAAACTCAGTTTGTTAGAAACACAAGTTAGAGAACATAACGAGCTGCTAGAGAGAAAAGTTGCCGAATTACAAGTAAGATATTACTTTAAGTGTGGCATATTATGTATGTTGCCTAGCTGAAGAACGCTTTTCTATATTTTAAATATGCCGAATACCTGTTTATGTAGCGGTATATGAATTCCCCACAGGTAGCTAATGCGCAATTGGAGGCCCTGCGCTTGGAAAATAGGCATTTGAGAAGGACGACATTATCAAAAATGGCTGGTTGTAATGACGAGAGTATGACAGATGGAGATATTGCGGATGCAGAAAAACATCTCAGAGAATTACAAAGCGCATACACCTCCAGTGTTTCATCTCTCGAGGTATGTATTAGGTAGACGTTTCCTGGAAGTGCACATTGCCAATATAATAGTAATAATATGTTCCATTAAACGACGTTATGTTATTTTCCAGCAACAAAATGAACAGTTACAAAAAGATATAACTAGCCTACGAGACGAGTTGAATTCGGTCGAAGATAACACTCAGATTAAAGTCCAAAAAGCCATAAAAGAGTCACAAAAACGCATAGAAAGGATCAAAGTTGAAGAACAAAAGTGTGTGATATCGATCAACCAATTTCACTTGTCTTTCATAATTTTAACAATAACAATAACAAAGGATTTATTGCGCAGTTACAAATTCCATGCATGCTGAGTTGCTTGTTTCAGCAAACAATAAACTTTTTAAGGTTAACTGAGGCAGCTCCATTTTGACAGTTAGTACACGTATGTGTCCGTTGGAATTTACGATCATTTACTACTCTCGTTTTCAGGAAAGTACAAGAAGCCAAGGCTTCGGGGGATAGGAAGGTGCAGACACTGAGGGACAAGTTAGACGCGACTGTTGCTGAATATGAGTCACAGATTGAGAACATGCAGTTAGAGATGTCGCAGATGGAAGATGACTTAAATAACCAGAGCCAGTCATTCAATCGTACGTCATACACCCACTAAGATGATCTTATTTTTAATGCTAAATTACATGTATAACAAGTTCATGATTTGCAGTTGATTGCTATAACTGCCAAAGTCATATTTAACCTGTACATATATAACTGTAAACACGCATGTGCATACCTTTATGTTTA
>JAXGGS010093092.1:0-20637 GCA_035585475.1 Armandia brevis | reverse complement strand
CAATTGACTCAGATGAAAGAACAATAGGGCCATTGTTAAGTACAGACTTATGTCTAGCCAAGATTAGCTCAGCCACAGGAGTTCTTTTCCCCCATTTTAGCTATTCTGAAAAGTGAACAGTTTACCATATTACTGCTCTGCGCTCCGAAAAAGGCTTTGCCTCAACTATATTATTTGGGAACAATGGTCCAGGCGTTGCGATAAATGTCTGCACAGAGGCTACCTTTACCGGTAACACTCGCATAACCTGCTCAGGACCCCTTGCTTCATTCGTGATAATAAATTGTTTTTTATAAATACTTTTTATTTTTTTTATTTTACAGAATAAGAGCGTAGGGAGATGTACTCAGTAGAATGCTTTCTTTGTTTAAGTTTGAACAGAGAACGACGCTTCAGTCAATATTTTCTTATAAAAAGTTTATTTAAGAATGCTTCGCTTGGTATACAGTATTAATTAGATGAATTATTGGTACTTTTTTTTGGTTTCTTCCTGGTATTAGGGAAACATATCAATTCATGTTCACGTTATGCCAGTAAATTAATAAATGATCGTACAGAGATGGCTGAGCAATTATTCAAGACATTTTAATATGCAATAAGCGCCATCGAAGGGTAAATGTGTGTTAGTTTTACAAGCGAAAAGAAAGGCTAGAAATAGAAAACACGATGTTTATCAAAAATCATAAACTCAGCGTGCATACAGCGGTGAGGTTCCCTTGGGTTATTTAAAAGAGGCAGCGATATGCTTAAACTCGGTACAAAAACTCACTACACATAAGCATAATATCAAATCAAACAAAATCATCAACAGAATTATTTAACTCGTGAATGTCCTCTGGTATTTACAATCGTGTTAGCACTATTTGGTGACGCGCATGGAGAAGCGAGGTCCAATGTGAGTCGGTCTGCATATTCCTACGCTTAAAAATCTCCCTTAATTATTGATTTGCAAATGAACAGGGATTGTCATTGATCAACTCAGGAGAGAGAGGGTCAGTTGACCGAGTAGACATTTACATACATGTATGTAGCACGTGTATGTGTAAATAGGGCGATGTCAGAATAATGTTGAGAAGTAGTTTAACATATATCCGCGGGGAAGGCTCAGTAGGAGATGTTCCCATAGTGAAGGGTCCAACGTCTTGATAATTTCCTGATTGAAACAGCAAAAGGATCCAGCTAGTAATATGTACAAAAATATAGTGAATTCCACCTGAAAAGAAATAAATACATTAATTTAATAAATTATTTATTGAGGTATTCAACACACAAGATTTGATACTTGATAGTGGTCATTTGTTTGTTATTTATAAGTAATTCATCATACAGTTCAAAATGAGATGTTCTGTTCTGAAATACAATGTATATTATTGAAATCCAATATTAAACGATGTAAATAAAATGTACGAATTTCAACTGTAATTTTAAACTACTTGTGTGTATTAAGGGTAACGAAGTATTCACACATAATTACACTACAGTAGATATCCTCTATAAAGGGGATCTATGCTATCTCACGATTAGGGTTGTCCTACTGTTCTCTATAACTTGGGTCAAAGGTCGCCAATATGAATACATTTAAGCCCTTTAAGGCTTGTCGCTCGCTGCCCGCCTTACAGATGATATCTTATGTATTTATAATAGATTAATAACGTATGAGTATGAGTAATAAAGATTAATAATAGCAGTTACCACATCGGCGTGAAGAATCGCCAGCAGATGGCACGTGACATCTCTAATCGATATCCGGCTGCTCGGGCACGTTAGCACTTCCGGTTCCTGCGCCCGCGCCGCCGAAGCCACCTGGCGGTCCGCCTGGTCCGCCGCCGCCGAACGGTCCCCCGGCGCCGCCGCCGAATGGTCCGCCGCCTCCTCCACCGCCGGGCGCGCCGCCACCGCCGAACTTCTTGGAGAGCTTCTCGATGATGGTGGCGACCTTGGGGTTGGACTGGTGCTTGGCGATGTTCGCAGGGTTGCTGCTGATGTCTTGGAATGCTGCAGCCACTTCAGGGTCCTAAGGAGGATGGGGGGAAATGCATTAAAAAAATGAACTAAGTCATGAAAAAGTACAGAATCGAACGCGAGGCCAAATTAAGGCGGAGTTGCAGGCTGTTAGATGGGTGCACATGTACTGAGACAAGGGTCATCCAACCCAGCCGCCATCACCTTGAAAATTCTAAGAGAAAACTCTTGGGAGAAAACTCTCTCCGATATTGGCGTTCTGGTACACAGTAGACATACTCTTTGGTTCGGCTAAGGGGTTTGCTTTCATTATATTAAATTTTAAAAATTTGGCAAATGAGCAGGTTTTTAAGCTATAGAATGAGGCAGGATGATAAACTGTTACCTGGAATGCTGCCATGAGCTCTGGATCGGAGAGGAGTTGACTGAAATCTGGCATACCGCCTCCTCCTCCTCCTCCCATACCGCCACCTCCACCTCCGCCGCCCATACCTCCGGGCATACCGCCTCCCATGCCTCCAGGCATACCGCCCATACCTCCAGGCATACCGCCCATACCTCCAGGCATACCGCCTCCCATTCCTCCCATGCCCCCTGGCATACCTCCTCCCATACCACCCATGCCTCCTGGGAAACCGCCGGGCATACCGCCCATGCCTCCCATACCGCCGGGGAAGCCTCCTGGCATACCGCCCATGCCGCCGGGAAATCCGCCAGGCATGCCACCTGAGAAAAAAATCATGAATATTCATCAACTACAGAATCATCAACAATCTTCACTCATTTATAAATCAAATTCTATTACGGTAGATATCCTCTATAAGGCGCTCCTCTATAAGGCGGTATTCGCTATAAGGCGGGTCTACCTTGTCACCCGATTTAGACGATATAAGACGGTTCTTTTACTTGTCCCCCGATTAATCACTTATAGCGCGGGTTGACCAAATGTCACATGTTTTGTACATGTATAGTACATGTGCACTTAGGTACAGCGCGTACCGATATAGTACTGTTTTTTAGGCTTGTCCCCCGCTAACCGCCTTATAGAGGATATCTACAGTATTAATTTTATAAATTTTATTAATTTTATTAATTTTATTAATTTTATTAATTTTATTAATTTTATTTTTTTATACTCACCAAATCCCCCAGCTTCTTGCTGACGTTCTCTCTCCTCTTGCTCCTGTGAATATTAGAATAATTAATTACCGAGAACTATGTAGCACTGAATTACACATACATGTACATGTATGTAGGTAAGATTGTGAAAGGTCAGGAGGTCAGGGAAACGCTGACTCACCTGTCTGGCTTTCTCAGCCTCCGCTCGCGCTTTCCTGATTCGCTCTTTCTTTTCGCGCAATTCCCGCTCCTCCCTCTTTCTCTCCTTCTTGCGGTTATGTTCCTGCATTCTTTTCACCTACAATTGCGGAAAAGAAAAACCCCGTAATTATTACATTCCGCTATCCGAAAAACATTTCCTCAGCGGTCAGTCAGCAAGATGAAATGGCCTTTATCTTCCAACAGCAACACTCAGGACTTTCAAAAGCTGCTTGATAATTAATTAACCTCATATTACCGGCAATTACAATCACAAACTATCCATTCATTCATTTAACCTAAATATCTAATTATTTAATTATCTTCTTGCATGTTATAAGCTCTTACTTCAGGGCACTGGGCTGTTTAGCCTTTTTTTATACTTTACACGGTTTTCTCTACGCATATCATCCACACATGTATTAAAATTAATTATTTTTGACTATCATATCGGCGGGGTATACTAGACACTGTGTAAATGTTTCCCCCGCGCCCAGTAATTCTGCACGCGCTGACGATTGCACGCCGCAGGCAAACTCATTACCATGAAGGCAGAGGCAATAAATCAGTTCAATTAATTTCAATACTGCGTAGTAGTAGGGTATAGGTACTACTCGCTTTAGTCCTCATCGGGTGCTGCCACCATACGGAATTTACCAATGATTGGTGGGGCCAGAGTAAACTGTCATGTCGGCGAAGGGAAGATTCCTGGCCACTTTTCACCTGATTTTAGCCATCTTACTGACACAGATCCACGCTGACAAGACCAACGGTGAGTGAAATACGTCACAGTTATCACAGAGAATTGTGCTGAGTACACTGCAAGTGTGTTGCCGCTGTATTTGATGTAATATACAGGAATTTGTGACGCCGGTATCTGTTCTAGGCACCTGTGTCTAAGGTACACGTATATAGTAATCTGATACCGGCTGGTGCTTTCCTATTGCACACGCTTACACTTGTACTGTCTGTGTGTGTGTACACGCTCATCATTCATTCACATTTATCAGTCTGATATCATGAATTACATGTACATGCACATCCCATCTGCCATGACTAATGTAGTACTTGTGGATGGGTCTTTCAGCTTTTATTGTATGAATGCTTCTTAATTCATGTACACAAATTAATACTTTTCATTTATTCTGTAGATAATGGGCCAGCTCGGCACAAAAGAAATCGGAATCACATTAATTCATACCTCAAGATCGGACAGGCGTCGGTGACCGAGAAAATAAGTGAGAACCCAAAGCTTAGATTTGGTCAGCTGACATTCAATATTTGCCTGTACATTTTTTCAGGGAGCATGTGAAATATTTGTTTTGTGTCTGTCTTTCAGTCAAGGAGAAGAAAATAAAGGAGACGCTTTCCGTGCTGTCTGACATCTACCAAGATCACATCAGACCCTTAGAAAATTCATATAAATTCAACGATCTCAACAAGCATGTTATCACAGGTACATGTGAATTTATCAATGTCGCCATGAGTACTATGCACGACTCGACTTAGTTGAGCCTTGACTAGCCTACTCACATTTATTCTTAGGCAATATTAAACAGTTGCTACTGTCTCACAAAAAGCTTTACATGTTTGTGCTACGCTCGGCATAATGCATTAATTAAATTATGGGAGCGACACAAATACGTGAAACCAGCCCTTCTGAATTCAGCCATAATAGTGCAAATGTGATCATGTCCTAAAGAATTAGGGGTCGCCTTATACCAGAGTATATACAGTATTCAGCTTCATATTTCAGCTTCTCAAACGTGATCTTTTTTTTTAATTCAACACGATAGATGCGGAAATTCGAGCGAAGCCGCTGATATTATTCGTCGGACCATGGAGCGTGGGAAAGTCTTCCATGATCAATTACCTGGTGGGGATGGAGGATTCCAGTCACCTGTTACACACAGGTAATTATAATCATCACACGTGACTTTAATACCACACCTGCCGCATCAATCATTGTTCTGTGCACACATATGCTGTGCTGAGCTCTGTGCAACAAACAGCTCAATATATATACGGCGGATGTGCGATATAACGCGGGTAGCGAGGGATGGAGTGGTGTTTCTATTTTTCTCAAACCCGGGTCAAAGTTCAGCCATAGCCGAGGAATAAAAGCACATTATCAATCGATATAATGCGGGTAGCTAGGGATAAGCCTTAGAAACCGCGTTATATCGATTGATAATGTTCTTTTATTCCTCGGCTATGGCTGAACTTTGACCCGGGTTTGAGAAAAATAGAAACACCACATTGGGCGACACTGCCTTATATCGGGCATCTACTGTATTACATGTACATGTATTGTTATGTTTATCATTGCAGGAGCTGAGCCTACCACGTCGGATTTCACTGTGGTCATGCATGGAGCCAGATATAAAACAGTCGAGGGAATGGTCCTGGCCACTGATCCAACCAAACAATTCTCACATTTAGAAAAATTTGGCCAGGTAGTCTGAATAAAACCTCGTCTGACTTGATAACACATCTCTTCCGTTATAACGCTCATGACGGGTGACAAGCCCTAAACGCGTTATAAACGTGGAGATGTGTAGAAAATTTTGTGTGCGCCCATACAATATTATACTTGTATTATTAAATTTTTTTGCCAATTTCAGGGATTTCTTGAGAAATTCCAAGGCGTAGAAATGCCGAATAAGCTGCTGGAAAAGGCGACATTTATCGACACGCCGGGCATCATTGAGAACCGCAAACAGCAGGAGCGCGGCTACCCCTTCAACGAGGTGATGCGCTGGTTCATCGACCGCGCCGACCTCATCTTCGTCGTCTTCGACCCCTCCAAGCTGGACGTCGGCACCGAGCTCGAGTCGCTCTTCCGCCAGCTGAAAGGTCGCGAGTCGCAGATCCGCATCATCCTCAACAAGGCCGACTCGATCACGCCGCAGGAGCTGATGCGCGTGTATGGCGCCCTCTTCTGGAACCTGGCGCCACTAATCAACGTGACGGAGCCGCCGCGCGTCTACACCGGCTCCTTCTGGGACTACCAGTTCAAGGACGCCGGCAACAGCGAGCTCTTCGTGCGCGAGGAGGTCAGCCTGCTGCACGACCTGAACGAGGTGATCGAGAACCAGGTGGAGAACAAGATCGCGTTTATCCGCCAGCACGCCTACCTAGTCAGGATCCACGCGCTCATGGTGGACGCTTACCTCGAGGCGTTCACCAGCCGAAGGTCGATATTCGGCGACTACGAAACGCTGCTGTCCGACATTGTGGAAAACCCGAAAAAGTACCACATTTATAACTCGGTTCTCGCGAACGACTACATCAGCAAGTACGATCTGCCGAAAGCGGAGGCGTACCGCGAGTTTTTCGCGCAGAACGCGCTGAATTTGTTTAAGCCGCTCACGGCGCACTGCTCTTTCATGAAGGGATGTGATGAACAAAATCTGCTGAAAGCTTTTCTTACCGAGCTGCCTCAGCTGCTGAGCGACTTTACAGACTTACAGCTCGCGGAGACGTCGTGTGACGCGGGCTCGTGTAAGTCTGATGTCACAGAACCATAGCTACAGGAACAAATGCCAAATCTAGGAACTACAGGACGCAATTAATACCGCACGTATAAAACCTACATTTTAGTAGTACGTGGACGTGCTGTAGGTCGCTTAAAGTATCTGTCTCGTGTCTCGCCATAACTTAAGAGGGCACCGCTCCCCATCACTCTTGTATTATGACTAAGAATGACCGTCACGTGTACGGTGTATAATATATAGTATTACATTCCTGCCAATATTAACCGGTACATTTGTACAGTGAAAAGCGCACTTTTTTAATTTTCACCTCAAATTTCGTCGTGTATTAGCTGGCCTCTTTCAGTGTTCACATTTCATCATGAATAAAACTGTATCACATTGATATGTATTTTCTGACAAAGTTATTTAGGGCCAAGCGTATAATAACCATTTAAACTACATGTGTTAGACTTAGTATACAACGTTACACTACTTAAATAAGGGTAAGTATTGTCATAATTTAAACAAACTGTACAATAAAGTATGCTTGCTCTTACTGATGGAGAGAAATCAAAAAAATTACCTTGGGCGCAATTTCTTTAAACATTTCATTGGCATCTTCATCGAAATCCAATCGGCAAGCCATCTGCAGATCCGCTCCTGCCTCCAGCCAATTACCGAGCAATCTGAAGAGAAAATCAATACGTCCGCATAATTGACGGCCTCAACTTCTCTTTGTAATTATAATTAAAGAGAAGTATGGTGTATAATTTACAATTACAATTATAATCTTTTATTCCCATTGACATTGTACTAATAAAGTTACATTCATACAGACTTTCATATCGAGTTGGAGACTCAGCATTTCATTCGTTATTATACAAATTGGTGATTGGATTGGTCGCCGTGTTTATGTGATCCTGATGTTTTCTTAACACAATCGCTATATACATGTAGGATGCTGTTAGTATCATGCGGGGATTACCACAATTCACCGCACTTTTCTGTCGTCATTTTCGTGCTAAAGTTTGGGGGTGCGCTTTATAGGGGACCAGAAATTAAGGCTGAAGTATGAAGCTAAATCGTCCATTCTGGGGGCAAAGTTTGGGGGTGCGCCGTATAGCGGGCGTGCCTGATATGCGGTGAATTACGGTATATACCTTGGCAATTCCCAGTATGTTCTCATTTTCGTGTACATGTAAAACTGATATACACAGATGCTTACTTGTGCGCTTTTCCTCTCCACTTGTAAGACGGGGCAGAGTCAGGGTTGATGCTGATCGCCTTGTCACAGTCTCGGATCGCAGCGTTCGGCTTCTGTTGTCGGATGTACAGGCTGCAAATACAGATAAATTCTACAGGTATTACAAAACACAAACATATCTTTTAATAAAAAAACACATCGTATACGTGAAATATTTAAAAGGTAACGAATGCTCAGTACAGCATTCTGTATAACTCGGGTAGTAGGGGGACATGACTAACAAACTGTGTCATATAGAGTTTAGAAGTACATGTATCCTTAAGGGTGACCTTTGACCCATATAATAAGAGAACAATAGAATACCCAAATAGGATGAACACACCAATCCCTTGTTATATAAAATTTCACGTCAAATAGAATCGCGTTATACCGACGGTCTATGGTAATTTTAATGTATGACAAACCTAGCTCGCTTGGCGTAAAGCATTGCTGAGACTGGATTTAACTTGATTGCTTCGGTGTACATATTAATAGCTTCATCAACGTCTCCTTGGCCAGCAGCCATCATAGCGTCATTACGTTTGTCGTTGGACTTTTCAATGTCTTCCTCCGATGGCTGTAAAAAGAAACGAAAATTGACCATTGAGCACCGTGGACGTTAATAAGACACAGATAGATAATTAATTTACTTTAAAAAACACACGGATAAAACCAACTAATATATGTGAAAATGTACATGTATGCTCAGAAAATTTGACTCTTTTTAAATATGGAACTGGGTTACGTTACAAGAAGTTAGACTGCTCATTTCAAAGGGTCGAGCTAGAAGACCCAATTATTATGGCTGCAGTCATGGTGATAGCAAACTTTAGTATAATAAATAATGTATTACTTCTTTAGTTTCGTCTCCCATATCTTGGGGCGCGTCATTGTCTCCCTCGATGACTCCTTCATCGTCGATATCCAGGTCGCTCTCCGGGCTTTCTTCCGGTTCCGGGGTGGGTTCGGGTTCCGCCTACGTGCAAACAAACAAACACACCTTCAATCTTAGTGTCACAATTATTTTATTTATCTACATGTACATTAACTACGATAATACAAGCAGAACGTTGAGCCTGCACTTTTGAAACTGCCGCACACAATACATATAGGTTGTCAATAAACTCAATTGAGTCTTTAAATTAAAATATATAAAAATAAGTTTAATTGATAATTACAAGATCGACTCACATCGTGTATAAAATAGTTCGTAAAAAATTACAACTAAAGAGTACGCGGTACTTCAACTACCGGTAATTTTGCTCTTCAGTATGTGGTCTTCGCCGAAGAATTCACAAATTAACTTGTGATACTAACTGTTTGAGAATGTGGCCATAGTCGATGATATTACAAATAAACTCATGGAACTTACAGCTTTTGGCTTTGATTCAGCTTTTGGTGGCGCTTCCTCTTTAGTTTCCTCCTCAGCAGGTGGATCTGGGATAGTGGCTCCAAGCCTAAAGACGGAGAAGTTTTACAGTCAAACCGTACGGGTTGTGCAATTAACTTATCAAGACAAAAGACTAACGCAAACGTTTGCGGAAATAATGAAATCATATTGAGAATTTTACTAAACATGCGAAAGGCATCGCACGTGCACGCGGACCAATTAAAGAAAGATTTGATATTTGCAGGGCTTTAAAACTAGAATATTAGTTACTCTTTAAGACAGTTTTTGACGGGCTATCAACCTAAACAAGATATAACAAAATTTCTGTGATAGTGATGAAAACATCTATATGGAAATTATCTAGTGTACTATGCTTAAATAAACTTACGACTTGAGCCACGATCTGTAGAATTTTAACTCTGGCAGGTTTAACACCTGAGGGTTTGACTGGCACAACTGAACAAATCCCTGAAGGAGTCCTAGCTGTTCTTTGCTGACACTCATCTTCGATATTTATAATTCCCTAAAATGTAAAAGAGAACGTACGTGTATTATTTCTAGACCAATTGCTGGAAATACCAATGCGAGGTACTTGACATAGAATCATAGTAAAATCTGTAATCCTCAACCTTTACATGAGCATATCAATCCCCATATACCACCCCCAACTATTCCTTATCCGTATGAGAAGGAGAAATTCATGAGCGTCTAATCTAATATTCATCACAAATATGGGTTACACGGCCCCTGGTGTTACAAGAAGTAGAAATATCAATACAGGACTGCATCAGCACGTCAAAGGACGTTTCAATGTGACGTCATGATGACAAGTGCCCTGGGCATGATGAGTCACAATGTTATGTGTTTGGTAACAAAGCAGGACACATAACTGTTACAACACTCGTAATTTACGTTACTACGTCTGATGACGTTCTACAATGACGTAAAGAGCACGGTGCCCGGTCTAGTGCCCCTAGCAGTACTCTTCAGCAACATTCTAGTTGGGCTCAATGCTGGGGATAATCCTTGCCTAGGGTAAACCGGTCACTTTGTTTAGTGAACTACGAGACATTAAATAGCTTCCAAGGACAAGTATATTTGAATGAACCTGCAAGATCACCTAAGGCAACTAGTAGGTTATTTATAAACATAAGTCAGCCTTGAGACGAATAAATTTTACCGGCATTTTACCTCTTTGGCCACGAGATTAAATGGCCACAGCCAAAACGCTGCAGATAAATTTTGATTTCAAGCGTGATCGACAATGACACAGGAAATCATTGACCATGGCAGTAATTTTCATATCTAGATATTCAGTGCGTTGCCACTTGATGTTTGTGCATTGAACTTTATGTATGACACTTTACTTACGAATGAATCGGCTGAGTTTAAAGAGAATTTGTTGTTTAATATGAAGACACACGCCGTCCCGAAGATTCCAGCAAGACAGGCCCTCTGTTGGTGAGTAGCCAAACTGAAAGAAAAGATTTTAGTTTTCAACATCAATAATTCATTGAGTACGTCCATCAGATAAAAAAATGTTACGTTTCAATTTATTACTATGACAAAATTATTAAAATGACTATTTTTTGGTAGAAAATGCTTGTCATCTTAACTTTGATGTTTAAGGGGCCCTACATGTGCATCTCGCATTAATGAATCAATGTTATTACTAAAGCGACAAAAACGCGACATATCCATCAGGTTTAGATATAAATTAATGGTATACCTTGCTATTGTGTAATTGAATCCATCCCTTTATTTCAGTGAGTGTGTAATAATAAAATGTGGATTTTCATTGGTTCCTATCAATATTTAGTAACGTTGAAGGTGTCGCTAAACTTTTTCACTTATTTCACAAACGCCTCTATAATAAACTCAGAAGGAAGGTGAAGGCTGCGTACATGTGAAAGACAACATGTTTCTGCTTTCTCGAAATTTGAGGCAAATCGGAAAGAAATGCAGATCTTTAATTGGTAAGTGGGCTAGAAATTATCAAAGCTGTGATATATGTGTTGAACCGACCTATCGAATTGTAGTTTAATACATGAATAGATAATCCGAAGTCTGAAAGATGTCGGATTGCGTAGTAAAGTTCCAGAGGTCCCCTCAAAATCCTGTGTCACTTCTTAGGGTTCTTTTAAAACCTTTATCAATATAATAATCTGTCACTTACGAAAATGTAGAATCGAGTCTACAACTATCTAACCTTTTCTAACTACTAATTCAATGTATGTCGATCTCCAGTTTTGCTTTGAAATGATTTGTGTTTTATTATGTTTTAGAAACGGGAGGGCACGGTCGACCACCACCATGCTGGGATCGAGTTACGGCGGTGTCTTGCCGCTCCTTCGGGCAGCCAGCCTCGCAAACGCATCCACACCTGATCCAGGAGGGAGAGGTGACCCCCGGCATCACCAAGGAGGAATACCGCGTCAGGCGACACCAGCTGATGACGAAAATCGCCGAGAGCTCACACCTGGGCGCCTCCAGCGATCTCATTATCGTCATCCCCTCGGCAGCTAGATCGTACATGACGCACGACATCCCCTACGTCTTCCGACAGAACACCGACTTTTTATACTTGTGCGGATTCCAGGAACCGGACAGCGTTCTCATCATCGAGAGCCACATCGATCGTCTGCCGGAGCACAAGTGTACGCTGTTCGTGCCTAAAAGGGACCCCCATCGAGAGCTGTGGGACGGACCGAGGACGGGATCCCAAGGGGCAGTCGAGCTAACAGGGGTCGATGCGGCCGAGAATAACGACCAGCTCACCCCCTTCTTAGAAAAATACCTAAAAAATCATAAAGGCTTCGTGACGTTATACGACTACAAGAAGCCGACTCATTTGGAGTTCCATCTGAAGTCGATCGGTGAATTCATCAAGCAGAATAACCATGGTTACTTGGACTCTCCGAGAAGTTTGCTCCAGTCGCTGAGGTTGATAAAGTCACCCACAGAAATTAAGCTCATGCAGAACACGTGCGAAATCGCCTCTCTGGCCTTCAAAGAAGTGATGAAGTTTTCATACCCAGGGGTAGGGAAAATACATTCTCATTTATAGTCTGATAGTATATTGAGTTGAATTACAATGCACCTTAATTATTGATAGATGTCTTACAGCATATCACTGGGTATGGATAGATGAATAGTATATTGAATTTGAATTACCCTGTAGATAAATATCGAAGAAGGCAGCATATCACTGGTGTTATCCTTCAGTTTTACGTTTTTCATATGTGTTGTGTTTTCAGGTGAACGAGTCCCACTTGTATGCTAAAATGGATTTCGAAGTCAGGGTAAATGGGGCTGATTTTCTAGGATATCCCCCTGTAGTGGCAGGTACTTAAATATATCTAGAAAAACTAAATCCCCAGGAACATAAGTGATGAAAACAATAATGCTAATCAAACCTGATTGATGTTTGTTTTTCTAATTAGGCGGAGATCGAGCGAATATAATACATTATGTCAGCAACAATCAAATCATCAATGATGGAGAAATGGTGCTTATGGACGCAGGGTGTGAATGTCATGGTTACACGAGTGACATCACAAGAACGTGGCCCGTCTCAGGTAAAGATATCAACATGTACAAGTACATGTACGCTTACTACTTAATACATGTATAATTATCTCAACAAATTAACAAAAACAAAAGTACGCGTACGTGTACTTGTGTTAACATTTACTTTATCACCACCACTACAATCTTACAAGTATATGTGCTTCGTTTAAAGTAGAAATACACTCAAGTGCCAAACATCTGAAAATTCGACAGTAGACCCTCACTATAACGTGTTTCGTTTAAGGCAGTTTACGCCACAACGTGGGTCTGTCATGCCTTATATTTGTTTCCACCTTTTTCATAACGCGGTTTACGAATTACCCACAAATCTAGTCACCCGCGTTATAGCGAGAGTCTACTGCACGTGCGTTTCAGACGTGCATAGCGTAGAAGATGTGTTTATAGAGAATTTAACCCACTGGACCAACACCAGTGTTTTAATATTGTATTGTATTGTATTGTTTTATTGACTAAGTTTACAACTTTTAAGTCTATGTGGTAGCAACATTGTAAACATAGTAACGTATGTATAGTGTGTAAATGATAATACATTGATAATAAATTTTTAACATCTAAACTTAGTTAGATTTGCATAAATTATATAAAGTATATTATAATAAATATATATATATATATATATTATTCAGGTGAATACTCGGATGCCCAGCGAGTAGTATACGAAGCTGTGCAGGAGGTCCAGGACACGTGCATGCAAATGGCGGGCAGCAATGACGTGAATCTGGAGATGATTTACCGCGGGATGCTGAGGATGATCGGGAAGCAGCTACAGAGGATCGGCTTGGTACCGAGCGACTGCGAAGAACAGAGGCTGCTCAAAGTGAGTACCGTATTCCAAGACTTGCTGGAATCGTAAAAATATAATGATATCCAAAAGCTGATTCAACTCTATGTAAACTGATATTTTCAACTTTTATATGTAAGTATATTTTATAATTATTAAGCACCTGTTAAAGCTTGTTGCGTCCGAAAGTGCAACATCTATGTATTTTTCCCTATTATCTAAATTTGAATTTCGTCTCATAGAGACCAGTGATGCATTTTTCTGTCGCAATTTTTTGATGAAAAGATGCTGTTCATGACCAGCCTTTGAATTGTGATCTGTGCTCTGACGTAATAACTTTTATGATTGTGATATTTCAGTACGCCCGTGACTTTTGCCCGCATCATATCGGCCATTATCTGGGAATGGACGTTCACGACACAGACGAAATTAACAGAATGTGCTCACTGCAGCCAGGAATGGTCATCACCATAGAGCCAGGTACACAATATTTACAACCTTAATCAGAGATAAATCAACATTATTAAAAAGTATAGTTAGCCCCTATAATGGCCGGTAAAATTAATATACAGTGAATGAGCGATTTAACTCGGTATTCGATATAACGCGGCTCTATCGTTTTCGCCTATTTGATCTTTCTATTGTTCTTTACAAAGCGGGTCAGAGGTCGCCCATAGAAATACATGGTGATCGATATAACGCGTTTTTTAGGTTTGTCGCCCGCTACCCGCGTCATATCGATCACCTACTGTACACGTGGTATACTTTTAAAGTCGGACTGCAATATTTTTTAAGGAATTTACATACCGAAAACTAACACGGACGTTCCGCCCGAGTTCCGTGGAATAGGAATCCGAATAGAAGACGACGTGCTCATCACAAACGACGGCCCAGTAAATCTCACGGTGAAATGTCCGAAACATCCAGACGATATAGAACACTTAATCAATACGCATACTTAGTGAGTAACTTTTATAAATATCAACTTCTTCGGCTGAATAAGGTTTGCTTTAGGTAATTTAAAGTGTCGGCTCTGTGATGTGCTCCGTGTAACATAAGAAAAACTGTGATTTGTATAAAATGTTTGTTTATAAGCGACCATTTTTCTGTATAATTTATTGCTCTATGGAGATTAATTGAATTTAGATTGTAAAATACGGTCATAAATAATAAAAGTGGAGAATTGAACACAATATGCTAATTTTTATCACCTAATGACCCTGAAAACCATACGTTAATAAAAATTACAAAAGCGTGAACATAAACAAACAATACCCCGAACGTTGCAAAACTTTTCATACTGATACATTATGATATGTGGGATAATTGTGTGAGATTCGAGGCACATTTTTCGACCCACATTCTTGGCGATTCATCGCATATAAAGCGCACCCGCTATTAGGCGCAACCCCAAACTTTAGCTCGAAAATGGCGAAATAAAAGTGCGCCTTATATGCGGTGAATTGCGGTATTCAAATAGCTTCTCAAGCTCGTTGTCAGTCTGGAAATGTGTATAAAACAAAAATACGAGGTAGGTAATCTAAAAGTGAGTCGCGTCGATGCAGAAGCATGATCTCTGATTTATAAAGGCCCTACAAGTACTACTGATACATGTACTTATACTAGCTTAGCTATGTCAAATAAACAAATGCAATACATTAGTTGTCAAAGATTGATACAGAAGATATTTTCACATCATATTAACAGTTAAATAGCACTCATGCATATTAAATATGGAGTAGAAGTTATTACACACCAATGATTATACCGCCCATACGTGGACCCTGTTTTAAGTTTTTGTGAAGCATAAAATAAATAAATGTGCCCCCACTGCAAGAACCACTGTTCTATTAGAAAATGCACGGAACTAAACATAATATATGTGGATAAATTTAGCAACAATATAATGCTTTACCCACTGTAAATAAACAAGACTGTAGAAAAGATACATGCGTAAAGCAGTGAAGGAAAATATACAACAAAAAGATATCGAGATTCAATTTGAAATTTAACCTATTTAACTATAAATGAGCATATATCCATTATATGTGGTAATTAACTTGAATCGAAGCTAACCCTTATTGATCAGGCAGTAATGGTGTTTAAATACATTGTATATAAAACGGCACAATCCGTGATTTCTACACGAAAGCATTTTGTTTGTTGCGGTTGCATCAAGCTATGGAGCCGGCGATTGTCTTTAAGTTTGACTGGAGACAATGCTCAATTACATGTACATGTACATATATAACGACGTACATGTAAGCGTTATAACAGGACTCATGTGTACATGTAGACATCTACCACTGTTTATCCACGGGATACTCCCCTGTAAGACACGCCGTGCAGTGCCCGATGTTACTCTCCTCCAGCTTCTCGATCCCTGACCTCACCGCCTCCTGTAATCCTTCCACTGACAAATACTTCACACTGTCCGCACCTACAACGTGTAAATATCACAAAATTAATTAAGCTATTGTTGCGATATAAGGGTTCTATAAACGTCGTGATTTTATTATCCTACAGAATTCAGTGTAGATTGATGACAGTAGGACCTCGCTATAACGAGGATCTGTAAACGCGGTATAAAACAGCTGTTTATGAAGCGGTTATCGCTATAACGCGGGTGGTGCATGCCCCCGATTTGTTTTTCTATGTGTTTCGTAACATGGGACAACGACATCTATTACTTTTACAACACAATCCATGACATGTCACTATAACGCGGTTTCTGGATGATGTCTCCCGTCACCCGCGTTATAGCGAGGCTATACTGTTCCTTCTCAGGGACCTTCTCAGGGACCTTCTCAGGGACCTTCTCAGGGACCTTCTCAGGGACCTTCTCAGGGACTTTCTCAGAGACGCCAGTTTAGACTCACCTAAATGTACGGCCAACCCCTCGTTGTCGAGCTCGTTAGCGATCAGCTCACCACTGGTCGGGATATTTATACCCATGTAACAGGGGTATTTTAAAGGAGGAGACGCAATACGAACATGAACCTAAACGAATAAAAAAACCTTAAAATAAAAATTTAATCCGAGACAGAGAGGGCCTATGATATAGGCACTGGTGTTAAACCCATTCTTACGTTTTTAATCAGGAAATGTAAAAATACATGTTTCAGTGTGAACAAATATGGTGAAAATGTGACGTTATGAGGTCTAATCAATTTATAATTTACACGTTTGGCTGTGACAAACTATTTCTCACCTCTTTGGCTCCGGCGTTTTTCAGAAGTTTAATTATCGGCGGCATCGTGTTTCCTCGCACGATCGAGTCGTCGATCAGAACAATTTTCTTGCCCTTGAAATTTTCCGTGAGCGGGCCGAACTTCTTGGCGACCCCCATCTGCCTCAGCCGGGTGCTGGGCTGGATGAACGTCCTCCCCACATAACGATTCTTACACAACACCTCAATGTATGGGATTCCTGACTGTAATAGATTTCATTTAGAATATGAATTTTGATCATTCTTTTAATTTTTCGAGAATTTAATACCGGGGTAAGTGAAAATTCAGTTTAGTTGGCTCTATGTTTCTTCAACGATAGAAAGTTCATAGCAAAGGTCCAGCACACGATCTTATAATTCTCAATTATCAGGCATGGAGAATACCGGTATCGGTATAAGCACCTAGTAGTTATAACGCGGATTTTGATGTTGTCCCACATAACCAGAGTTATAGAGAGGGCCTATTCTATAGTTTGCTTTGTATCATGAAGACATATGCACCTCTCTATGACGCGGGTTTAACTAATGTTCCGCGTTATAGAGTGGGTCAGTACCGGTATATTACGTACAATTTAACCTACCTGTTTTGCAAACCCTAGCGCTGCTGGTGTGGCCGACTCAGGCACGGTACTGACGAGGTCCGCCGCTACAGGTGCCTCCTTGGCGAGCTGTTTGCCAGAACGGTAACGAACCGAATACACTGCCTGCCCTAAAATACAACCAAATACATGTACATCTATTAAACAAACCGAATACACTGCCTGCCCTAAAATACAAACAAATACATGTACATCTATTAAACAAACCGATTACACTGCCTGCCCTAAAATACAAACAAATACATGTACATATATTAAACAAACCGAATACACTGCCTGCCCTAAAATACAAACAAATACATGTACATATATTAAACAAACCGAATGCACTGCCTGCCCTAAAATACAAACAAATACATGTACATCTATTAAACAAACCAAATACACTGCCTGCCCTAAAATAGAAACAAAAGTGTATTTTCAAGTTAGTCTCGGTGTGTGCAGTTATTGTTATTTGCTTCGTTATTGTTTTTGTGTCGTTTATTTTTATATAATACTATTATTTAGGTCATATTATGACACGTCGATTGATCAATATTCTGAGGCTACATAATGACAGTTTCATTGTCATAAACTGAAAGTTTATGTTTCTTTTATTGTACCTTCGAACACGGAATCAGGTCTGGCAAAGTACACGTACTCGAAGATGCAGAAAGCTGATAGTTTATCCTCCGGTCTGGGAACCACGCACAGCGATCTCACACCTTCCTTGGTTATTTTCACTATTTCTCCTGCATAAAATCAATTTGATCAAGAAATCAATAAAAAGTAATGCTTAATCATAATAGTGCCGCATTGATGAATGTGACGTTTATATAATTGAGAGGGTATAATTTGACGCTTACCCGGTAGAATTTCTCGATAATATTTTGCGCCAATTGACTGAAAGGAGCAAGATTCTGACGACACAAGCCAACCTTCAATCTCCGTGTCTGACTTCTCTGAAAACATCAAGAACGGGAACGTAAATCATTCTTCGACCCAAGGACGTGACCTCATAGCTAGAAACTTCGGCCATGAACGGTGCTTTAACATCAAGGACATTAGTGAACTTTAACCCGAGTTTTAAGGTCACAGCTGAACTGACCTGAGCCTGGGGTCACGGAACCAGGAGGGGGAACTATTTTCCCTAAGCACAGCGGACGGTTTCCAAAAGGATCCCGCAGAGCGTATATAGAGTCCTTATACATTAGCACTAACGAATAGGCAGCCCAGGTGTACGACATTAACTGTTTTATTCTGAAATACAAAACCTATTTAAATAGTGATACGGAGGTTGTCAGCCATCACTTTATAACTAGTAATTATTGGAAATAAAACGATTAGTAATTGAGATTGTAAGAAAGAGAATGGTAGTCACCTGGACACCCAGTTTGGACCATCAGGTTCGGCTTCAGGCGGTGGATGAGACAATAGTTGTGTGATCAATTCACTGTCTGAGCCAGTGGTCAATCCTGTGCCCTGGCGCAGTAACTGAAAAAATAGGATACATGTATGGGTGTAGCCCACAGGATTTGTTAATATTCAGTAGACCCGCAATATAACGCGGGTAGTGAAGGCGAGCCTAAAACCGCGTTATAGTGAGATGCCGTATGCCGGTAACGTTTGGCCCGCGATAAAATGAAGTATATAAAACCATATTTGGGGGCATTGATGGCCCGCGTTAAATTGAGGGTCCACTGTTACAGCAACCAGTCTTTTCAAATGTATGTCTCTATCTATACAGGTCAAAGCTATCTAGATATGAGAACTCACCTTTTGTTTTAGTGGAGTGGCATTGACCAATTCACCATTATGAGCCACCGATATTAATCCGTGCATGGTCTCAACCACAAATGGTTGACAATTCATAATATCCGAGGAGCCTGCTGTTGAGTAACGGGTATGGCCTACACGTACAGAAAATATTAGGATAATCCGATATATTATGTAATCGAAAAAATAATTATTGGTTAGCAGAATACCTTTTTCTGTATCTAAAAGTATGCTACATGTGCAAATAGCGCTAAACAGATAATCCACTTCTACTGATTCGTAATTTAATAAATGTATTTACTTAATTACCTATTCCGAGGTTTCCTTTTAATTTTCTCATGTCATCCTCCTTGAAGACCTGATTGACGAGTCCCATACCTTTGTGTTGGACGACTTTGTATTCATCACTGCCATCGCTGATGGATATACCGGCGCTTTCTTGTCCTCTATATTTGTAAAATTAGTTATTGACCTATTCAACATTTTTAATCATAAATATAGATGAAATTGGCCTATATCGCACAATAAATCAAGTGAAAGAGATTTTAATAAAACATTTCTTTTGTTCCTTAGATTATAAAAAAATGCTTAAGAAAAACTTGAATCACAAAATAAACACCTACAGGAAGCATTATGAGTTTTAATATAATTTTAGGTTTTGACGAATTCATAATGTAATAATGGGGTCGATGAGTACATTTGCGGGAGAGAGAGGGGGGGGGGGTCTCACAGACAAATGTATTAAAGTGTGTTGAAGTGTGACTATACCTGTGCTGCAGTCCAACCAATCCTAAAACGATGCAATGGGCCACATCCAGATCAGTCGGCCAAGCTCCAGTCGCTACACATCCGAAGACACCACATGCCTCTTGCAGGCCAGGGTCGTCGACGGGAGAATTTTCTTTCTCCATTTTAATTCGGTAGACCAGACTATCGCAGCATCAGCAGATCACTAAAGGCAAGACTGGCGCGTGCAATCGCCGGCTTGGTTAGTAGTCACTTGTGTTGAGATAAATGGACTCTTCTTGAATCGGGGGGTTAAGTTTAGTGCAAATTCAATCAATCGTAACAAAATCTATAATTTCTTTTAATAAACGATAAACAAAGTATTACGATTTTAATCATACAAAAGTTGACAAAAACATATAAACAGAATAAGAATTTTGGAAATAATATTGAATGACGTCAATGCTGCATCCCCCGTAAAATATTAGAATCTTCCAATCCCCGACCCAGATTTAACTTTTGTTAAATTTCTAAATGACCCCGGTGGTGCGAGAATCATTCCGCTGCT
>JAXGGS010092981.1:0-20645 GCA_035585475.1 Armandia brevis | reverse complement strand
ACTCTTTGTCCCGGGTGAACACCATAAACCTCTCACCAGGGTGATTTTCGTTGCGAGGAATACCTGGACGAGAACGCGGATCAACCCCGGGTTTCTTGAACATATTTGTACTTGAAATGAACACCTAGATGCATATTCGAATCATATTAAACAGAACCTTTACGTGACCATTACAGGCATGTGCAAGGATATAACCAGCTTGGCTCAAAGCTTAAGTAGCGCTTCAAAAATACCCTATATATATATAGCAACACCTTCAATTGTGACAGAAATTATTAAACTTCTTCAGTAACTAAGAACTGTCAAGCCCGTCGCCCATTTAATTTCTTGTAAATTGGGCAAAACTAACCATGAGCCTCTCTGATGCTCTACTTTTCAGTCAATTTTCGTCAATGGCATACTTCTTGCCAGTTATTCATATGTATAACATTAGGGTATGAAAATGTGTATTCTTTTTAGTTGCAATTCTCATCCAAATTAATTTAATTTGCAATTTGTTGTTGACGTTGACTCACAGACGGGCATATGCATATGTATGTAAACATGCATCCAAACAATGTCATGTGTCTACTCGACAACCGTAAACCGTCATCGCCTTTGTGACGTCACGGTATATAATTTCAATCATGTGAATGAACCAAGCTTTGTGCATAATGTGCGCGCTCCTCTCGTTGTATTGCAGACACACAATAATGCACAAATAAACATGCCTAGCATAGCAACAATAACTGCATATGATTTTATTTATTTCATAATGTATACAAATGACATAAACATAAACAATCTACAACCTTTGCAATCAGCAGTAGAATAATGTTATGATATTTATAGTGATAACCTGTTTCTATATGTTATAAATAAATAGCGCATATATATAAATTTAGTTTCATACTTGAACAAAGCCTAGTCAAAGGCAAAATATTGTACTATGTACATTTCCCGCCATTGCATAGTTCCCTTGTGTGAAATGTAAGGTGTGTCACAGACGAAGACGCTGAATAGCCTATACACTGCATTTGGTTTTATATTCGTAACTTTGTTTGAGTGACCCTGTTTAGTTTTCAAGTCTAAGGGTAACTGTAACACATCAGATCAGTCTACAGTTCCCATTAGGAAAATCAGTCTGTAGCTAAATCATCGCTAAATCGCATATGTATTCGGTGTGTTTGTACACTAAATGCATATATTTCGATCGGATTAGTCTTAGAAATTCAAACATATTTGCGCCATATGCGCATAGAAATGGGGTTCCCATTTTCTTATTGCTGTTTCACGGATACATAAGAGTGGCTGTTAGACGTGTTTGGCTCTTAAATATCTAATATTGCAGCCATCGGTTCATTAACAGCATGTGTTATCTTTAGACATATGCATGCATATCAATTTCTACTTGTTTTCACCGATACTGAAATACATGCACACTATCATTCATATACCTTTCAGAGATAGCCTGTCAACTAATTTTGGGATTATGTATGCAGTTATTATCACTCTCGTTTGTGTTTTACTTTATTGAAAGCGTATTCAGAAACATGCACGTTAATTGTCGCATCACACACCCGCGGTGTTAGCAAACTCGTTTAGTACTAACCTGTATGCCATACTACTGCTAGACAGGTGTCCATAACCTCATAGTACTACTGCTATTTCTACACAACTTATGGATGTGTATATACTACTTACAGTGATATGTGTACCAAATACTTCTTCCACGCGGACAACCCTATATAGCATTGCCAGTAATGAGTAGTTCAGCTCATCCTCTTTAAGTCAGGACCAGAAGGCGAGCAAAAAGTAATGCAATAAAATAATCCACACCGACTTTTCATTTTTACTCCCAATCTTTAAGATACGTGAGATACACTTTAACTGTACTTTGTCCCGAAAGCTGAGATTGATTTTGACTAACTTGCTCGACTTATCAAGTGACTTAAAGTGAAAGCTACGGTGACAAATAGTATTGAAAGTAATATGAAGCTCACGAGTACCATATCGTTATCTTGACAAGAGTGTTTACCTGAAAATATTATTGTATAGCTTAAATAGATATTGATGTCAGTGCATCGAAGTGAATCAAACCAAGTTTTTTAATAGTTTAGGAGGAGACTCTCGATATAACGTGATTCTATCTACTGCTAAATATACGGTTTGGAAATGTATTTGAACTCAGAAATTCATACCCAAAATTTTATATTTGAAGATATGATATCTAGAGTGTGTCGCCATTTCCCCCGTGTAGAGTGATTCTTTCAGTCACAAACTCTCTCGGTGAGCATAAGTATTAGCAAATATATTTTCTTTTAAACTGTTGTTTAATTTGCCATTAAGAATAAAATGACGGCTAAGCTACCCCTTGAGGGAGACAGCGTTTTTTAAATGGATCGCCCATTTAGCCCCCGCCACCATTATCGCCCGCCACGGATGTAGGCGATGTTGGCTTACTTAAAATAGCAGCGTCAGTAGAGCGCGCAATCTGACTTACATCTGTTCATGTTACAAGGCGCCAGCATATTGTGGTATTTAGAGTAGGCTAGACAGTCGCCTTGCATTCATTCTAGAACATCTAGATACGTATTTAATCATTTTACGCCACTAGTGAAGACCGGATATCATTCAGACAATCGAACTACGGATGTTGATATGTGAATTCTAACCAGATTGTTTACAAACACACGGAAAATCTGGTTATTCTTGCATGGTGTGCGGCCAACGTTCCGTACACCGACGGTGAGCTATTTCATAAACACTAAAACATTTAATTACATACATATTAGTATTATTATGTTTGATGATAAGTTGAGGCTACTGGATGATAACCTATATACATGTTTACAAGTCGTTTTGGATATATTTTGGCGATCGAAAATAGTTTGAAATCTAAGCGTAGGTCACACTCTTCACAATTAGCTTTTCTACATACAAATCTGTTGTACATTCAACTGTTGCCTGTTTAGCGTACATAAAGCCCAATTTACATTTCGTGTTCAATTGCAGTTTGCGACCTTCAAATTCCAGCCAAACGCGAAAAGTCCGATTTTTTTCGCCCCACAAACATCGAAGTCTATGTGACATAGCGCATCTGCGGCTACACTGAACGCAAACTTTACAAGGTAAGGTGTCTTTTCTACATTAAATCAAAGTCGCACGTGTGGCCTGTTGTAACACGTCGGACGGCACATTCAGTAAGATGTTCACGGTCCACGGTCTCATCACGTATCAGTTGGGCTGCGAGTACGACA
Source organism: Armandia brevis (assembly GCA_035585475.1). Lineage (NCBI taxonomy): Eukaryota > Metazoa > Annelida > Polychaeta > Opheliidae > Armandia > Armandia brevis. The sequence goes on along the minus strand of JAXGGS010092981.1, from coordinate 17,406 downwards.
GTTCATAACAATCAACATCAATTTTTAATTTTGGGTGATCTATTATAGGAAACAGCATGCATGGGTGGATAAATTGATAATTCTTATGGCCGCTGAGGGACTCAAAATTAATAAAAGATTATGTGATACAAAAGTATTTTCATTTCATATGTGCAACCCTGTTGCGTGTGCCTAGACAATCATTTGACCCACGCATATCTTTTTATACCAGTGTATTGATGCATAGTATTCCTTACAAAAACCCGTATATAATTTAAGTTATTTACAATACCCTTTGTAGAGTAAAGGTTTTTAAAAACCCATTGTAGTATTTTTGTTGCACTGGCATAATTATATCATAATACAGAAGCACAACAATAATAGGCTATGTATATAACATTACTTTTTTATGTTGTACATAGCACATCATTTCTTGTGGTACCCAGCACTATAAACTGGGGATTCTTATTTTTCACTTTCACAGTACATACGAACAAGTTGTGTGGGACAAATACTCGTTTTGGAGATGCAGAACTCTGACGATGAAGAGGAGCAAGTGGACCACAGCTTCCTGGACATCATCTCGCCGGAATTCCGCACCAAGCTCACCAGCAAGGGAATGGTCTGCGAGACGGCCTGGGAGAGAAGCGTGCTGGGAAAGATGATGCCGCCGATCATGTTGAGAGAGAAACTTAAGCCTCTACACGGACTGTGTACATACAAACTTCTGGATCAGCTAAGGTACGGAAAGTACGAGCCAATTAAATGGGACGATAAAAATGTCACTTCATCAGACACGGTAACAAATTGGTTCTCCGAGCTTAAACAAAACTCAGAGTATTGGGCAGAAAAAGAATTAAATGTGTATGATTCCAAATTGAATATGATATGTTGGGATGGGTCTCATTTTGATCAATGGTTAACATTTGGGGATGAGCTTCTAGCACTCGATAGGGCCATTAGAGTTCCAAACCATTTAGAGGAAGCGAATACAATTTTTGAGGCAGCGAAGTCTGTCCCAGAGTGGGTGGTGGGTGAGCTAAGACTTGAATCACTTGGGTGTTCTCTGGACATTGAAATTCAACCCATCGGAAGTTATGTCTGTGGCACAAAGGTTATTGACATCGACGAGTTCGATTTTTTTTTGAAATGCAGTTGTAAAACCCCGAATATTAGTCCGGAAACGATCGAGCTAACGCTACAGAAAATGATCAATGATAAAATTAGCAGTCTTGATGCAAAAAGCAGCAAGGCCATCATAGCGAATTGGCGCAGGGGTCTTCCAAACTGTCACGAACCGCACATTACACGAACATACAAGCATGGTCCCGCCATATGTGTGGAGCTGGTCTGGCTCTGCTTGGACAATCACAGTCATGAGTTAAGCATTGATATGACTGTTGCCATGAAAGACAGTCAGATGCCACTCAAAGCTGTCGTCGGCGGTCTTGAAAACTCGCCTCTGTTTCACCATGTATTTGATCAGATACCAGACGACGAGAAAGCATCTAAAATTCCCGGTGATTTCACAAGTTGTGTAGTCGACCGGGATATTTGTAAAGCCATGGATGACAGGTGCAAGAACATCATGGTCGTTTACCGGTTGTTAAAAGTGCTGATTAAGCACATCCTACCCTTGAGCGTGTACACAGATTCCTCCATCAAGGGTCACGTGACACCGCCCTGTCTCAGCTCTCACAATCTGAAGCAGAGGCTGATCGCTTACTTACACGAGCATCCCAATGCGGAGGATTGGTGTAAAGACAAGCTTCACCTCCGATTAGCGGAGGTGCTCAGGTCTATCGATATCAGTAAGATTGAGAACGATACTGCACTGGACGATAGTCTGTCCAGTATAGGCAGGAAGGTGCGAAATAAACGAGATCAAATCAAAGCTGGTCTGAATGAAAGAATTCTAGGCAAGCACCAAGAGAATCTGCGTTATCTGATCACCTTGCTGGAGTCTCCCTACACAAAAGATCACCATGAGGTGGTCTATGAAACTAGGATGCGAAACAACATTCAGTTGCTCTTTAAACCCCAGGGTAGTGATAAACTTTTCCCTTGTGATTCAGACCCATACAAACTGCACGATATAGCTCTATGTAGCAACGCGACTGTGTACAAGATGAGTCTGCCTGAAATGGCATACAATACGCATCCATTGATTGTGAATTGTGCGACCTATATATCAAATCTTTACAAAGACTCTCCGGGCATTGACCTGTCGCAAGTAGACAGGAATACATTCGCTGAAATCTGGTTGCTGTACAGCTCAGGCATATTGTCAGAAAAAGATCTGGAAAATGAGAATTTATGCGAGGCAAGAGTGAATCAGCTATTAAAGCTTTATGATGAGTTTGGCTCGAGGTGTCCAGTTCTATTTGCCTGTCAACATGCGATGGACCAAATAGCAATTGTCGGCAGTGTCATGGAAACATTACCAAACGAGTATTGGGATCCTGTCACTTTGATTCCTATTTGTTTGTCAAATTTATCTCCAAAAGAAAGGGCGGTAGTCAAGAATTTAGCAAAACGGGTGGTATCAACATCTTACGACATAAGTACACTAGAGATACCTAAGTTCGCGACAATGAGTGTGCACTTCCAAAAGATCATGATTTCCCTGCAATATATGTGGGCAATTCAGCAGCGTTATGCTAAGCAAGAAGGTGGCCAAACCGATATTCTGGTGGTCAACTGTGACTTTATGGTAGATAGAATATCAATGTCAAAATTTTACGCCTTTCCCCTTACATTTATTTTGATTTGGTACATTCTTAAGAGAGACTGGCACTATTTCTCATGCGTTAGTGAATTCGACAAACGCTGGGCAGAGTGGTATTTGAACAAAGTTGTTGGCGTGGACTTGAATTGCTCAAGTGAAATTGGACAAACAATACATGAAAATTTATTTTTGTCCATCCACAAACGTACATCAAATAAAGACGAGTGGCAAGTTGTACGAATTGAATATGATTTCGAAGGAAAGCTGTGTTTGTACAGATGCATTGCAGCATATGGCATTGTTGAATTGCGAAAAGCAAATCGCTCAGCTGCAGGCATGCTTCAAACATTCGAGAATGAGATTGAAGAAATGACCTTGGCAATCTTGATTCGCACGTTAGCTGAGCGACATATATCAACGTTTTTGAAAACAGGAAAAGATGCTCTGGAAACACTGGCTAAATCACCTTACCCATCAATGTCAGGACGTTTGCAGTCGTTGGTATCACTTTCGGCCACGGCTCAAAGGGAAGCTGGGTTCCTGGACCTTATTGCAATCGCTGTTTTGGCCAAAACACAAGTTCTCATATTTGAAGACAAATGCAAGAACTTCATCCAGACGGCCAGATTTCCCTCTAAACTATTTGCGAACAGAGACCCGATCTGCTTGCTATACAGCCCTGGCACTGAGGGACTGCCAGGTCACTTTGATTTGATGCTAGATAACAAGATTGAAAATGATTTATGGAACGTCAGTGATGAGATGCGTATATTTGATAAGTACACATCTGGCGTATTTGAAAATGAGAAATATGTCAGCATGGAAGAGGTTATGTATAACTGTATGAAAGAGGTAGAACTGAACACATGGGAGATATTAGCTGTCGAGAAAGATTCAGACAGCTTGTTCAGGTGCATCGCTGCTCATATGATTTCATCATTGCAGTACGAAGAGCGTGACAAGGCAGGAATATTAGTCAGAAACAATATTAGAGATATGGAAACCGATGTGATTGAAAACATCAGAAAAGAGGTTGTCCGGGTTATTCGGAAACATGAGAATGAAGATCAGGCTGAGATTGAGCATGAGAAAGATAAAGATTACTGTTGTATGTCGGACAGAATAGCTACATCAGATGCTAATATGAGCGCGTATGCTGGGTACGTGCAAGCAGCAGCTCTCGCTTTTCTGGCGAAAACGCAGTTTCACGTCTATGAGAATAACGACAGCAAATACATTCAAACTGCTGTCGTTCCTCAAAATATATTCACCTCAAAAGTCCCCATATCACTGCTATATGACCATGAAACAGATCACTATGATTTGCTTTTAAAGAAATCGAGATTTGTATTGAAGGACGCATGGCACTTCGATGACATTGCAGAGACTGGCAATGTGGAGACCAGTGGCTTTGCCCGTTTTGCAGATGAGGCAACTCCAGAGGAAAAACGTCTCGAGTTAAAAGATATTCTAGATCCCAGACAAACTACAAGACATGTGCCCAACAAGATAGTGATAAAGGTAGTAAATGATGAACTGGACATCTTCAGATGTGCAGCAGAGCACCTGATACCAGATCTACAGAATGAGATCAAAACTTTTGATGGTGAAATCATGGACCCTGAGCTTTCAGTTGTGGAAGCCATTCGTGCAAACAGAATAAAATCTTCTGTTCAACTGCTCTTAAAAGATGAGGTTTCTAATCTTCGCGACAAAGTAGACAGGTGGCCTTGGATTAAACGAGTCTCATCCTTTAATGAATATGCATCGGTTGGGGAGAGATGCGAGGGGCTTGGTTCCAAAGCAGGAAACTCTGGCTACCTAGAGATGGCAGCAATTTCCTTTCTCTGTAAATGCCAAGTGAATCTGTTTGAGGAGAGAAGTGGCAAGTATTTGCTTGCAGGAATAGTTGGCCACGGGTTCTACCCCGATTCAGAACAATTAGATATTGTGTTCTCATTAGACAAAGAGTCGAGTAAAAATGAAAACAGTTGGCGTTTCAACATTTTACGTGGCGAAAGTCTTACTGCAGCTACAAACGATGATCATGTTAAAATTCCTAAGTATTTGCTCGATCAGATTTATGAGCGTGATAGAAAAGAAAATGAAAGAATTCCTTTTATTGACTTACTTGATCCATCTAAAACGAGACTATTGACCGTAGACGATGATGATGATCATGTTGTCCAGTTTAAAATTGATGACGATGTTTTATCTAGAGTTGTTGCGCTGAGTAGCCTGATCAATGGCTCACGCGCAGGGTCAGGGTCCATATTTGGCTCAGACGACGGCTCAGAGGACATCACAACAACTAATGGCATGGACCTTCAAAAAGCTCTATTTCTTCAAGCATTAGGACAGGGGCCATTTGCTAATAAATAGAACTTATCCACATTAGATGTGTAGACAGATTAAGTACTAGTTAAAGCATTGCCACGAGTTGTTATGACTTTAATCACACAAAGTCGTTAGGAAGTCATATCAACATGTGATCATTGTCTATAACCGACTTATGCCATGGTCAGCAGATGCTCAATTGTATCGGGCAGTGGTGGTGGAGCCTAATTCATGTATGCTTTCCTTCCCTTCTTCTCCTACATTTTTCGGAATTAACTAACGTGCTTGATCGCAGGATTCAAAAACAAATCAGTTGATATCAGAGTGCTCTCGTGATATGGACTTTTCAACAAAGAAAGTCTTTGTGAAAATTTTACGACTGTGATATGATTCGATTATTACATTTCTTCAAATTACTGTAAATGGCATAAATACTCGTAATTAGTATAGTAGCCATTCAATATAATCAGTGAAATTTCATGTGTTTTGCCGCTATTTTATTTTTCAATCAATGGATACAAAATGTCATGAGTACTCCTTGTAACTCTTTGCATTGTGATTGTGTATTCTATCCAACCAGAAACATTGGTGATTATTACGTCATAAGCTTCTAGATGTGTAACAAATAGAATAAACTACTTAAAATGAAATGTTTTCTAGATATTTCATATCAACCATTCACTGTAAAACGTCGCATGATATATTATATTAACGCTGACCAGACCTGAGGGTATTGATAATTACGGGTAAAATTACTTATAATTGGCAATAGCATAAACACATCCTCCTTACCATGGCTCTATATATATGAATCATGTTTATTGGCAAACCAGTTTCATATGAGATTCATAATCGTTATCGAAAACCAATTTCAAAATATGTAGCAATAAAATTGTTCAATTATGTATCTTGTCTACACATTATAGGGATGCCTAGTTTGCCTTAAGTTGTAGGTAAACGAGTTATCGTTACATTAGATATGATTTAGATCGTTTTAGGTAGATTAGTGATGATATAACCGAGATATTATTTGACCTTGATTAATTGTGTTATCCATACTGTATTATACATGAGTACCATAGATAGTTTAAATGGATTATATTTATCCTTAACCTCACCTCGTGTTTTTCTAGCATCTTATGAGATTGCGTGATAGAAATGTGTCAAAAATGACATCACAAATTGTGATAAATGAAATAAGGATGATATCGACACTGACAAGTAACCTGCAGCATGCCATTAAGTTAACATGCGGATACATTGCTTAACGTTGATTATGAATAAATTTCAAAAACACCCAGTCAGACATCTTTCTGTCTGAAAGACTTGATAAATATTAAGTTATTCACAGTCATCTTGACTACATAAAGGACAGTGTTTATGAGCCTACTTTATAGCTACTTCGATTAGCGTTGCGAGCGTTTATGACCTCATGTCACTTCCAGGAACCCCAACCCACGAAGGATTTCGAAGAATATACCATCATTTAAAGATAACAAAGCAAACAAATGTGATCTGGCACGTTAAACCGTTTCCTGTGTTTTTTTCATACACTTAAGTATTTTCGCAAACAATCTTCTCCTATAGTAAACTTTGACTTTCTGTGAAACTGTACTAGTCCATAAAAAACTGCTAAAAATTAGTTTAATTGACATGAAAGTCCTCCAGATAAACAATCTCTTTCCGTAAAACTGCACAAGGCCTTAAAACAATTGTTAAATAAATAAGGTTAAACAACATGAAAGTCTTTAATATAAATTGTTAATACGTGTTCGGCTACAGCGAGGCAATTAGGATAAACGCTCATATTCAGCCATCGTCATTTTCTTGTTTGGGCATCTAAACCAATTTTGTAACTTGTCAACCGTTATATTTATCATTATGACCTGCAATAATTCTTAATTCTATAGTTAATGTCCATTTGCCTACTTATACTGTCACCTTTTTATGAACCATGTGAAGTATACTTAGCTGCAGAATTAACAGCTCATTACTTAGAATTGTCTCTTGTGGTTAAACTTGAACAATCCTGCCCATCGTCGCTTAAAATTGTAAATCGAACAACTTGGTCCTTAAACGTAAAAAAACTTTGGCTTTCTGCGAAAATAGTAATCAGAGGATATGTAGAGCACAAGGGCAAACAGACGCTGTGACGAGAGGAGCGCGTGCTTAACAAGATTTATGATCTTGAGGACGTCATCCATTTCTTTTACCTGTCTATCAACCCATAAAAATGTTACCTTACTATTTATTTACATAAGCCGTACGTGCCTAGAATAATATACAGGGTTTATATCATTATTCTTCTTGATCGCGTGCATTAATTTATGAATCATAAATTTGATATAAGAGTTACGCGATGTTGACATACGAGCGCCAATCACGGATCCTGTACTACTAACGGGATGATAAATTAGCCGATCGTTATACGCTGTACCATTGATGGTCTGTACTACTTACTTGCCCCCTGGCAATTATCGTACTACTAACAGAATAATAACATATGCGTAGTACCACAAACGATCAGGTCAGTTAACCACTTCCCTCGAACACTTATGACACAGATAACAATCCAAAATACTTATGAAGACAATATGATGTTATGTTGGTTAAACGGATCACATTAGAAGAAATTAACAGTATATTTCACCCGTATATCAAAGAATCTATGTATTGATGGCAAGTACACGGATAACACGTATTCATATAAATAAGGGCTCTCGTTTCACGAAGAACGGAATTACCCCAAGGCTGCTAAGTGACAATTGTATCCTAGGTAACAGTTGCAAACATTTATATTTCATAATATTGAATAAATAGAAAGTTTCTTCTAACTGACACGTTTTTTTATTCGACAAATTCTATAGATAGTTATCTAACAAACGTGAAGTAAAGTGCTGGAGGTGCTTCCCTGACAATTATAAACACTGTTAAACTCCATACTAGTTCACTTATTATATATAAACTCGTTATCTAAGTGGTATAAATCCACTTATAAGGACCAGAATATTAAGTTACTTACATACACATATTCCGCTGACTCGAAACTTTTAAGAATAGCAAAGCTGCAAAACGACACAAGTTGAAATTCAGTGAAGCACTGTACGTGTATAATTCAAATGCATTTATGATAACCATAACAGACGGGATTTTGAGGGCGATTTCAAAAGCATGTACATATTTCAGAAAACATGTCTATCAATTTTCGATGAGGTCTAATTTGTAAATTGGCAATATACACATGAGCCGAACGAAAGATGTGGCCTAACATCCCATGTACCGTGACGTAATCCTGGTAACAATCTCAGACATGTGCGTTATCTATGTCACATTGTATGTCAGGTCCACTGCATGTGCATCTTTCGCCTAGCATTACAAGACCTTTCTAAAAACTTGAAAAGTATGTGTAAGAAATATTTTAAAATTAAAATATGTCGCGAAATATCAAACACAAGCGAAGGGAATGTACATGCACACATGACTAATAACTATTTCCGCATAATACAAATTAAGCTTAAATTGTGTAATTATCAATTGTCAACTATCTATAAATTTCGAAAACACTCGATTATTTAATTTGAAGTCATTCAGTAAAGTGTATGAAAATCCAAATGGACAAACCTGTTAAATTTACCTTAGAATATAAAGATATATATTTATGAGTTACGGGATAAAATAAATGATACAGTGCATATGCAGTGTACAAGGTTTAAAATACATGGTCATATGATCAAAATTATTTAAAAGTAATTAGAAAGACACTAATTGAAAAGGTTGCATTGACACATAAATTCTATGAAATCTAGAGCGGTTATCTCTTGACACAAATAGTCGTGCCTAAAGCAGGACACAATCATTCAGAATTTAATCATACTCTTGGAGGAAAATCGTCTAAAGTTAACTAGGTTAAGTGCGACGTACATACAATTATCGATGTCGATCTTTCGCTGGAAGTGAAATAGACCAATTGATATTCATGAATTAATTTACATTGTTGTATTACCTGGAAAACGGCGACCAAACAAGTATACTTTAACTGAGACATTGTGATAAAAGCGCATGATTTTACCCAATAGGTATACATAAGCAAGTCATACATGCCATAGATCGCAATATTATGCATGCAAACTTCCGCTTCGATCGAACATTAATTTATGCAATTATTCTACCTTGTTTATCATTCCTAGCTTTGCATGATCAAGTATATGCAGATACGCAAATATTTTGGCGGTTAGAATGATGTTAAATTCAATCGATTAAATCACAGAATACATTTTGTTTATGTGAGTCAAATTAGTCGTGACCATGATTTCTATGTTTGTCACGTGACAACCAGGTTGTGGGAAGGTCACGAGATAAAACATCCGACAGGTGGCAGCACGTCTGCACCTGCGCTGACAACCTAGACCGTCCACATCAGGCAGGAACTCAGCAGATACTGGCATGCTAGATAATGTATATTTCTGCAGTCGGTTTGCCGTTGACAGGTCAATGGAAGTCCCAGCAGCTGAATTGATATATAATTGTATCGCAACCATCATTGTGTGATTTTCATTTTCAAATTGAAATAAATTACGTTGACGTAAACTCAAAAATATCTAAGATCTTCGTTCAACATGGAAGAGCCATTCTCACCTGTCGGGAAAGCGTTTACAAATGTGTCATAAGCCATGGCAATTCCATCAGAAAACTGACCAGCAACAGCAAGATCTTCGAAGCAGCTAACAGTGAAATTCTTGGTGGAGATTAGGATCGTTCCATTATTCCTGATAGCATTAATCCATTTCAGCTTTTCAGAATCGCACGCCATATCGGAATTGTAGTCCAGATTCAGTGTGACAAGGGACGGGGGCAGTCGGAAAAGATCTGGTATCTTGATTAGGTCATTAGATGACAGAAATATAGTATCTATCACAATGAGATAATCTAGGTCTTCTGGTGAGATTCTGATAACTTTATTGTTGTACATTGATAGTGAAGTTAACGAGTGCCTCACGTGCCATAAATCAGGTATTCTTGTAAATTGGTTTGAGTTGAAGTTGATTGAATGAACCTTGGAAAAACGATAAATAAAAAATATATCGTTATAGAAGTAAAACACTCATATAAGGCAAAATTGAAATGTGTAACCTTCTCGTATTATAACTACTGATAAGTTGTCAAACATTCCCGAAGTGAATATTTACCTGGCTTGTACCAGCAAAGAAATTGTTGTGGCAATCGGTAAATTGACTCCTGTCCAACATCACATTCCACGCCATTTGGGGCACTACTACGTTTTCCGGACATTCATCAAACAGATTCATTCCAAGATTAAAGCTTTGAACACTCATAGGAGCCTGTGGTACTGTGGTCAACAAGTTAGAAAACAGCGACAATGTGACAAGATCGGTCAGCATAGTCAGTCTGTTTCCCTCGATATGTGAGATGTAGTTGTATGCCAGAATGACGATACCAACACCAGTCGAATTTTCTAGATTGGGGAAACTCGTCAGTAGGTTGTGTTTTATTTCGAGTCTACTCAGACCAGGAACTAGCGGAAACCATTCAACCTCTGTCAGGTTGTTGTCATTTAACCTCAGGACATTCACATCGGAAGGCACGTCTGGTAGAGTTGTGTGACCTTGTCCACTTGAATCCAAGGTTATCCATGCAGGGTCCACCGCGGCTATATAAAACACACCTAGAACGACGATATAATCTAAGACTGCCATGTCTGTGACAAAACAGGAGATGCCTATGCGTCTCTCGGAGTTTCCGTCTTAGCTTCGCCGAGACTCTGCTCGTGTGAGCTATCAAATAATATGGGGAAATTTGAAAATGTTTCTCGATACCAAATGTGAAGATCATCAACAAAGTTTAATTCGCTCATGAGTCAGACGCATTGTTTTGGCATAAACAAATCCAATATCTCCTCGGAACAAATGTCATCAAAACTCTCCATCTTACATCTCACTTATTGATATTTACTTGAGTTGAACTTTCATGTCATGACGCCGTCTTTGTTTGTGTTTTGCTAATCGATATAACTTGTAACAACAATAGGTTTAAAATTCCAGGTATATAGACACATTATCATACTAACTTCTGTGCTGTCTGCATTACAAACAAATTCTTGGAATAGATGGACAATTGTACGTCATTCGATATACCGCGCTGTTCGATATATTAAGTTGGATCTATCATTTCCTCGAGCAAGGAGTATCGGAGCTGTTACTACTACCTGTTATTATTTGTATATTTGTGTAGTGACATTTAATAGGGAAGGAGCCCATAACTAAATAGGACTTAAGTGAACTTCATGTGCACAAATTCGCAGCTCAAATTCTTCGGATGATTAATAATTCTGCCACATCGTAGTTGAATATTGGAAAACAAACAGACTAGGACACATAAAAATAATATTAACAATAATAACACAAATACTAAAACGTATCGAGCGCTCACTTCCTGGGAGGGCTCCGTGGCGCTGTACAATATAAATTTTGTGTTTTGAGGTGTTAAATACAATATAATTATGAACGAGAGATGAAGATCAACGAGCTTATCACCATAACTCGCTTATCTTAACCTGGAAATAAACGCTATAATTAATACTCATTATATCTAAATATCATATGTGTACTATTCGCGACTGAAACAGTGAACGCATAGAAGGCATAGCTCTAAGCGGATTCAGAATCACCCTCGAGTTATATACTAGGAGACATGTAATTATTTCTTGCCAAAAGTAATTTTTAATGCATTGATTCAATAGTTACACGATGCTAAAAACACAGGTCAAGCTTGTCCAAGATGTGCAACCATAACCTATGACCTGTATTTAATAGATTAATTATATAAGCTGGCGTTGAATAAGAATACCGCCATCACGGCTTTATTTATCTGCATACATGTGTGTATTAACTAGGCGTTATGCGCCCTCCACTCTGTCAGTACGTCATCACTCGGCTGTCCGATGACGACATCGAGCGGGTAGCACGTGGGCGGGGTGAGGTCGCCGCACGGTATCGACACGTCACCGGAGGGGCACGCGCTCAGCCCCACCAGCAGATCCATCTCCGCCACCCACTCGATGTAATGCATGTATATGTCGCCAACTTGTTAAAATAAAGCCCATTATATTATAACAAAATAACAAAAGCGTTGGATACTAGATATGAATTTATTTTGTAATTATTTGTTACAGGGAGATTAGCAATCATAATATTATAGGTCTTCAAGCCATTAAATCACTTTAGTTCATTCATGTTTTACACAAGCTCACTTTAGGAGTATTTAGCAGAGGGTCACATGTTATACTACCAATAGGAAGGGCTATGAACCGAAGGTCACACGCTGTACTACTAAATGAAAGAGCGTACTACTTAACTGTGGCCCTCTGGCAATGATCTTACTACTATTGTAATGTGTGTACTACTTGTTTGTGCCATCTAGGATTGATCACGTTTGTCCCACCTTCGCTACTAACAGAATGCGTGTACTTGTATTAATAAAAATTGTATCTAGCTCGTCTACATATCTCTATGATTCATTCTTATACAACATGTCAAACTTGTACGGATAACAATAATTGGACCATTACAATTGACAAATATGCGGACAGGTCGGCTTTCATGCTCGCACCCTTGTTCCTTGTTCCGTCATGGTTTAGTCATGCAGGATAAAAGTGGCATTAGATGATTGATTGTATGTTTAATTAAGATGATTTTTCATAATTGAAGCCATCATACTTGATATATTAGCGCACATATTAGCATGTGATGACGAAACATATGGCGAACAACATGCTACAACCTACAATTCAAAAAGTCATCTGCTGTCAGGATAATTTTATTTCAAAGTAATAAATTCAAGTGGTACATGTAAAAATTGAAAGTCAAGATTTTGACCACTATTGATGTAAAACTACCTCAATCATAAAATTCTGGCGAATTACATACAATGTTGTCCATGATAGTAGAGCTGAATCAGCAATTTGAAATGTACAAATAACTTATAACAGGCGTGGTAGGCTCATTACCACCAATGTATGGTGCGTTTAGCGCATATGAAGTTTGGTAGTTACTGTAAACATTCATACATATGAGAGCATGTACATATGGCCACTTACGGACAATAATAGCACCCACATCCGACTCAACGCAGACTCATGTATGACTCCATTGTCTATTGATATCATTGTTCCGTCACGAAAATAAGCCATGTTATTGACACCTTTACATATACATTGCAAATACTAATATGCTATTCTTAAATAGTGAAAATGTCAAATTCATAAATGGTCCAAATACATAAGGCATATAATGATATTATTTGTTACTGCGAAACATAAATATAGTTGGATAAATACGTATCCTTACTTAGCTGTATATGCCATGATTCTATTCATCATTTTGAATCTCTATCATTGGTTGGATACGTTTCTTAAGAGAGTTGTTAAGGGTTTTCCAAAATCTTTTCTCATGTTTATCATGCCTTGGCCAGTAGAGACAGGAGTAGGAACTTAACAGGGCCCTCAAAGATGGAATCATGTCATGTGCTTCTGGCTCCTTGAGAACAACAGGAATCATCGCTGCTCTCATTCTTCCTGGCAGACAACTCTGAGCTATGAGGAAGAATTCTTCACACCAGGGGGCAGCAGTGAAGTTAGGAGAAATTATCAGGATCACTCTCCTGCTGTTCTCCAGACTCTCCATCAGATTATCAATGTAAGAGGCACCAGGCATCCAATCACGATCCTCGATACATAATCTGTAACCTCTCTGGTTTTCCAAATTTGGCAAGAGATACTCAATCACCCATGGAAGATCATATTTCCCATGGATTACAAAAGCATCAAATGGTTCTCCCTGATCATCAATTAGTCCTGCTTGACGATGTCCCATCTTGTACAGTAACAACTGAATTTCAAATCTATTCCTAATAATTTTGAACAGAGGACAATTATTATATTTTAGTAAATTTCAAATTACTACTGCGAAACATATGTTTACCTGAACCGTAGAATATAAAGTTTGTTTCATAATTCAGGCAATCTGTATAATTATATAAAGTAAGCATTACCTGTAAACCAATGCTGCAATCATTACAAAAAGAATAACTGAACCAGCAAATGTGATGCCCATCTTCAATGCCAGGAGCGACTGACAGTCAGACAAAGGTAGATCAAATTCTAGTAGTCCAACTCCTCTATACTTCTCAGGTCCATTACAATGATAACTACGGCTGGAGCTTATACCAGTAATATACATATTTATAGTTGGTATCCACTTTTTAAACCACAGAATATCACAACCGCATATGATAGGATTCCCTGCAAATTCCAATGTTTTCAGCGATACCAAATGTTTGAACAGAGTTTGAGAGATGAATGTAATTTCGTTTCTCGAAAGTGACAAATGTCTGAGCTTTCTTAGTGGCGCAAATACAAGGGGAGACCATGTGATAATCCTGTTATCATTAAGAACAAGCTCTTGTAATTCAGTGTTGCTGCTGAACAATTTCGGTGGAATACTCTCAATGTTGTTGTTAATGAGAAAAAGATTGGTAAGAGACAGCAATGGCTTTAATAAGAATGGAAATAGATTTGCTTTAAATTGAATAGAAAAAGTTACATGCACCAATATAACTTTAGTTGCATTGCCCAAAGCCCTAAAAGGATTCAACTTTGATGTTCCAGTGAGTTCCAGTTTCTTGTTGTTGCTCAAATCTAAAGTCTGGAGGTTCAGAAGATCCTTAAATGGATCATTCAGCAAATTGGATATGTCATTATTGGTCACGCTCAGGTCAGTCAAAGATGCAGAATTAATGGCTGAAAGTTTTTTTAATCGGTTTTCATTTAAGTTGAGAACTTTTAAACTTGGCAGTTTTCCAAAGTTAGTATCGATTCCAGCGATTGTGTTTCCTATCAAAAGTATCTCCTGTATAGAAGGCTGAAGTCCCCAAGCAATAAGTCTCACAAATCCTATTCCATTTCCATTTAGATTCAATTTCTTAAGTGAGCGGATGCTTTCAAATAAGCCTTCAGGCAGTTCATGAATCAGGTTGTTTTCTAAATCTAAAATTTCTAAGTCTTTGAATCCATGAAACGTGTTCGAATCTATGTTGTTTATACACATATTTTGTATACGAAGACATCTCAACGCACCATTTGATATCGGCTCTAGTAGGTTTGGTGTCAGGTTAATAGTGATAGGACAGTTATTTAGTTTTTTCCCCTCAGTGATGATTTCAACTTGCTGCACCACTGACCTGTTAAGTAGTATGAGATTTGGAAACGAAATGATAGAACTAGTTTTGTAGATGTGATATCTAAACCTTCTCCATCCCACTCTGAAGCTTGGTGGTGACATGCTTTCCTCGTTAAATATGTATGATATTAGCACATCTGTAACATTGGCGATTGGTTTCAAGACTGCGTAATTGTTTATTGCCAATTTAACACCTTTCATTTGAAAATCATTTAAGTGTGACATGGCAGCGAATTCCTGGCACAATGTGTAGTTATTCCCCGGCTCTTTCAAAAAGTTTGCTTTGATAATGGAGACACTCTTGATATCGACCAAGATATTACAAGGAATCCCCTTGAGGGAATTTTCGGAAATGTCCAACATTTCTAAACTAGACAACCCAGAGAATACTCCGTCTGATAAGCATTTTAGTCGATTGGTGCTGAGTTGTAGGTCTTTCAAAAATGTGAAAAAACGAAATGCATGTGATTCAATTGTATTGATTTCGCAAAAGTCCAATGTAATTGCCTGAATAGGACTCTTCGCAAAAATCTGGAAATCATCACGTTTGATAATTGGTATTCGGTTTTGAGTCAGAACAATAAACACAATTTTCGTCAGCTGATAGAAACAGCTGTGCATATCCACAGATGTTATGTTATTGAAACTTAAATCCAAAGAACGTAAATTTTGTTGAGTGCATATTCCTTCGTATGGTAAACTAGGATGATTCAGTGAAAATCGAATTTGGCTCAAATTTGTTTGTTGCAAAATATCGTACGGTAAATAATTTTTTATATTCCTATGTGTTGACACGAGTTCTAAGTTCTCCAAGGATGGTAGACGAGCGAGTGCATGTTCAGAAAAATCCCACTTTACAGATGAATGTAAAAGGATCACATATACCTTTGCTAAGTTGTCAAGAATCCTACTTGGAAGGGAATAGATTTTTACGCCACCCGTCGAAATCCGTATTGAATACGTGTCATCAGGAAATCTCGGTAATATTTTGAAATCAGCTTCATCACAGCTCACATACTTTTTAAAATCCTTTGTCACACAGGAGCACTGCAAGGGACACAATATCTGGCCGAGACTGGCTGCAGATACAATACCAATAATACAATAAAATAAAATTTCCATTTTTGGATTTTCGGTTATGAGAACGAATGGTAGATTTATAGTCGTCAGATCGAGGATGTAGCTACACCAGTGAGAACTACATGAATGGCAGAAATACAAGTGCAGGTGATGGAAAGGGACTTTTACTATTTCTCATGGCCCAGGACACATGACTTCTAACTCAATGTTTAAACTATCAACTGATATGCGTATGAATTGACAGGTATGCCTGGATTCGGGACCTTGCAGTGACAGTGGTTCGGGTCCTGGATTGGAAATAATCGGAAAAATATGAATTTAATATTTATTCATAGGGATGGGTCCTCCGTGCTATGATTACTGCAATTGTGTTAGCATAGTACAGTAAATGATTGACAGTGACAGGATATTAGATATGCGATAGTGTTGCCGAACTGCCATGTAATTAGTAAGCTATTTACGTAAGTTCGACAATTATTGATAATTTAGGTATTAGTACTTGTGATATGACCCGCATTGTTAACAAATTGTTTGATGAGGCCTATGCTAATTTCATGACATTGACACGCGACAAGGAATACATTTTTGTCGAGGTTTCTCATATCCAGGACCAGAAATGTATTTCAAATATAATACGTGTGCTGCGCGTGACTGAAATAATGTGTGCATAAAAACGGACTCATATTAAACGCTCTGGAGTTATAAATCAACAACACATAATCATTCTCAATATTCATTAATTCAATTGACAGTAAAAATTGTTGACATGTGTCAAGCTCGTCCAAGTTGTGCAGGCGCAGACTAAGAAGTAGCAGATTGAATATGTTAGCTGGCATTAGATAGCAATCACCAAACTTAATAAGCTGGCGTTGAATAAGAATTACCGCCATCACGGCTTTATTTATCTACATACATGTAGATTTACTTGACGATATTCGCCTTCCACTCTGTCAGTACGTCATCACTCGGCTGTCCGATGACGACATCAAGCGGGTAGCACGTGGGCGGGGTGGGGTCTCCGCACGGTAT
>JAXGGS010092870.1:0-16572 GCA_035585475.1 Armandia brevis | reverse complement strand
CAGGTATATTTAAATGATCGGGAGCTAGTGATTAATAATTACCTTGCTTAATTGAATGATGATAGTCCTATCTTGTTTTACAGATAATCGGTATCTATCGATATTTATCTTGATCCGATTAATCACTGAATTCAATAGATATATTTAGGTGAGTGACCATCATTTATATATCAAATTTTCCATAATCTTGACTCGAGTGTCAGTGTATCTCTACTATCGGCATATCTCTCAACTCCGATATCAATTGAATCTCTCAGCTCAACTATTGGCGAACCTCTCAGCTATGACTGTATCATTTATTACAGTTCAATGTTAAATTTGAGTGTAGCCTATGTCTAATAGCCTACACACACCCCCTCCCCATCATTCTATCGACATGTAAACAGGAGGAAGTAGATTTATAAGACAGGTGGAAGTAGAATTATAAGACAAATTGAAGTGGTATTTCGATATAGGGGTTATGCCTGTTTAAGTAGTATTTGTATACTAAGTAGCAATTCTATGTTTAAATGCTATCGTGACAGTTGAACACCCTAAGTAATACCATAAATTGACCGATCCTTCAAAAATAGTTCGATCCCGGATGGTAGCGCTTGTCTAAATTACAATTTTCAACACATTGATAGAATAAGTAACCCCCGAATCGATTGTTGAATGGCATCGTGCATTGGGGGATCGGACTATTTGACAGGACTTTGACAGATACGGGGGCCGGCCCCGGCCGAGACAGATCGAAGTGAGGTTGTCGATGATCGCTAGCCTTAATCCCAACTATTTGGACGCTACTCCCTCATCGATGCATGCATATGGCATAATAACAACAATGCACTGGCCGATAGCTTTGCGTATACATGAGATCGCGCAAAATCGCCGATCGTGCCAAAAAAAAAAAATCTCGCCGGGTTTCGAACCCGGATCCCCCAGCTGTTGTGCTAGCTTGCTTACCCGCTCGGCCACGGCGGCTACTTGTTCTGTGGCCGAAAATATTTGTAGCTATTGTTGTTGGGGCATGACTATTTTATCACGTGACATGCAAGGGCCGCTTCATTATATTCCATGAGAGGGGTATTCGGACCGAGCCATTATATTCTTAGAGAGGGGAAATAATTTTATTTAATTGGTATCTGTAAGGGACGAGTCATTATTATTCCAAGAGGGGGTCGTTAGGGGTTGTCATTATATTCCAAGAGGGGGGCAATAATTTTATTTAATATATATCTTTAAGGCACGAGTCATTATTATTCCAAGAGAGAGCCATTAGGGGTTTCAGCAAATTAAAAACAAATATCACATGTTTAATAATTGAATCATTTTATTCCATTAATAGATATTTGAGAAGTTGAAGTTTGAACACCATTTGAGGGAGGCTGATTGAATCATTCAACAGAGATCATCATATAGCTTAAGGCAAATTCAACACCCCATCATCATCCATAAGAAATTGTGGTGAACCCAGACTTGGATTTGCAGAACAAAAAACCAACCTACCAATCCTACTAAAAAGTTTGGGGTAGGTTTCAACCTTCCATTAAGCTAGCGTTTGTGATTGTTTGATATTGCGTGCTCCTTAAAACTATCACCTAATCATTTAAACTATTCATTTTGAAACTCTTATCCTTTATTGTAACTCTGGTGGTAATAATACTCATACCGTGTGACATTGTACTATTTTTATTGATGTTGGTGTGTTAAGATGTCCTCAATTGATCGTGTTTCCTTGAACAACATATCTATTGATCGATTGGGTACTACTTTTTCAAAATTTTATATCCAAGAATCAATTAATTTACTTCGCTGTACCAAGTGCACCCGAATTCCCCCACCACTTCCAGACGGGCATTTGGTGGTTTGCTGTAGAGGCCATCAGTTTTGTGACTTGTGCACCAGAATTGTTGGTAGTCATAAGTATTGTGCTATTTGTAGCGTGTGTATATCCCCCTATACTAGTAGCTGTTTTCGATCAAGCTTAGTGAATAAGTTGCTTTTTATATTACCACGAGTGTGTACTATTTCTCCAAATTGTGGGGTTCAAATGACCTATCGTGGGATATTAGAACATCAGCGAATGTGTTTTTATAATGAAATTGATTGTCCGATCTCCTCATGTAGATACAAAGGGAATTGGGAAAGCTTGCGAAATCATTTGCTTTCTGCATATCATTCAAATATTCCAACTATAAAATTCTCTGAAAAAACACATCAACATGGAATTGCTTATGGAGGTTTAAGACTAGCACCAATCTTTGATTCCTCTAATTATTATGATTGGCAATGTTTGAGAGTAACAAACAACCCAAATGCGTCTGAGGTTTGGGAATTGGGGGAATTTCTGATCTGTATGAAAGCGGAAAACATTTGCAATGAATCACACATAAATCTAACCTTTGGGAATGGAAATGATCAACAATTCAGGCAAAGATTTACTAAGATTATGCAACTAGTGGTGATTGATCTCCACAACAAAGGTGGAGATAATGCTATTCGAAAGCATTGTCAATTGACTTTTATGAAACCAAAAAACCCCACCCCCGAATTTTTGCTGTCACCCGAATTTGCTTCACCCCTGGTTAGATGTTTATCGATTCAAGATTATTCAAAAGGAGTTGGCATACTTAAAAACCCGGGAGAAGACTCTCACCATATTTTGGGATATTCTACTCTGCATCAATTAACAGATGATACAGGGGATCAGAACATTGACATTAGTTTCATGGTTGTCTGTCCAGGGCTTATTAGTTTTACTCCATCTTTCAATAAAACAAATAAGAGTAAGCGTTCACTACCTAAATCAAGTGGTGAAAGTTTGTCGGTTTCTGAAAACGATACTCCTCAACCTTCAACTTCTGGATCCAATAACACAAATCTCCCAAATCTTCGAGTGCTATTAAATGCATCCACAGATGCTTCAGAAAATGAGGAAACAATATTTGGTATGCCCATTGAAAGACCAACATTGATAACTCCACCGGAGCATTATATTTTGACTGCAAAAGCCATGAAAGCTGCTTCTCAGCATAATGATCATGATGACTGTTCTTGCGACAGTAATATTGATGTTTGCAATGATGGAGATGACGAAGAAGAATCTTCAAATCTCTAGCCGTGATAAATCTAATTAATGATTCATTTATTTTCAGTCTTAAATGAATTCATTAACACTCCAAGGATGCGGTGGAATTGCCACATCAGGAGCCGCCCAATTTCATATAATTAGGGACTTATATTTATCAGTCATACCTGATATAATACGTAAAACCAGAGCCAATTTTTTACACATTCCTTACTCTGATTTGATAGGGATTTTGCATATTGATAGAGGAAATAACAAAAAAGTGGTTGCAATTGTTCCCATGCATCATTTACTTTCCATTATTGATTGGATGAGAGTTAAATTGTTTCAATCAATTGCAAATGAATACTCCATTTTAAATGGTGGTGGATTAGCTTTCTATTCCTATCAGAGAGAAATAGAACTAATTGTAAACACAAAAGAATGTTACTGCCACAAATTTACACCACATGAGAATGAATATGTAGACTCATTTGATCAATATAATTATAGTTTATGTGGACACTTAACAAGATATAAAACTAGACTTACACCATTCATTGGTAATTATCATGTTATGATGGGTTTATGTGACGCGTTTAGAGATAGGGATGTGATGTATTGGCTTAGGCAAGAACATTCTCGCATGCAGCAAAGATTGTATGTGCCCCTAGCAATAAGAAACAAGTATTCAAAAAGAACTAGACAATGCAAGCCCACTGAAATTAGATACAATCTCCCCCCATTAAAAGCGCTAGCTCGAAATTCCATTATGGGTGTGATTTTTTTGAGAAGTAAAATTTCATGTTTACCAATCTTGGATAATATTGACTATTTCCTCTATGTAGACATGATTCATGCTTTATGTGACGATGACAGCCCCGCATGTATACTGCCAAAACAAATGTTTTCTTATTTACTTTATATGAATGACTAGTAATTGGTTTATTGTTTATATTCCAGATTTGATAAATTTCAAGATGAATGGCAAATTTTCACATAGAATTCAATCAAGCAAATTGTATTTTAAATTTGGCGATAAAAGAATAACTTTGTTTTATATATCTTCTAAAGAAACAAAACAAATGCGAATAAAACATGCGGGCTGGTATTGTGACATAAGGTTATATGAGTTGGATGAAGCCACTTCGGCTGGTGTTTCTGGTCCAATTGATGTACTTGTAAATTTAAGACATGAGGAAGAAGATATACGTGAACATTTAGTCAATGAATTAGAATATAATGTAATGTTATCTGAATGTATTAAACTAGATGTTGCTCCTTGGAAGGGAGAATGGAGAGTTTCTATTAGAGAACAGTATAAATGTCGTAATGAGTCTAATAACAAAACTGACATGCGCTATACAAAACGAGGTATCATTATTCCAAAAGATGATTGGTGTATTTTTAATTCAAAGTTGGGAGATTTGAAAACTCTTTTAACATATACCTACTTAACACCCAATGTATGCAATGTTAGTGACATTTCTACTGGTAAAATGAAAGATTTTACTGTGGTAAAACATGATCATGAGAATTGTAATTATCTGGTATTAGAAACAATGGCATCTTTTTTCAATGAAAGTAATGATCCTTATATTGCTTATAATTGTTATGTAAGACAGTGTCATCATGAACATTATAGTACAAAATTAGCTGATGAAGAAGAAAAAACACGTAGAGTAGAACATTGTAAAGAAGTTGTAGAGTGGAGTATTATTTGTATTATGAGGAAGTGGTCAAACATTAACAAATTGAGTGTCAAAGATATAACTGAAAAAGTTTCATCTCCTAATATTGGG
Source organism: Armandia brevis (assembly GCA_035585475.1). NCBI lineage: Eukaryota > Metazoa > Annelida > Polychaeta > Opheliidae > Armandia > Armandia brevis. The sequence continues at coordinate 11,721 of JAXGGS010092870.1, read as the reverse complement.
GATGATATTTTAACTCTCAGTTATAAAACTTGTAAAATGTTATCCCTTAGTGGATCAGAATTACATTACATGTACAAGGACTTTATAATCAATGATACTGAAATAACTAAATTAGTAGATCTATATGTCAAAATTAAAAAGAAAGATTTTGAAATGAAAGTTAAAGATTGTGAGATAGCTCAAACTATTCTATCTATAATTGATGTTCATGGAAATTCATAAATGTTGTGAATATATATATTACAGAATGGAAAAAAATGGTGGTGAAGGTCCTTCTGATAATAATGCTGGTAAAAGATCTTGGCGAGGCAAATCTTATTCATGTCAATATTGTGGTCAAACATTTCAAAGAAGAGATGATTTGAGAAAACATAAACCAATTTGTAGTGTAGAACATAAGTGTGACGAATGTAATAGAGTGTTTAAGAAAGGTAGAGATTTGAATATTCATATTTCTAGGACACATAATCCCAATCCTGTTGTTTATAAATGTTGTATTTGTAATAAAACCTTTAGTCGTCGTGCTAATTTAGAACACCATAAGCGTTATCATGCTGTAGGAGTAAGTGGTAGTGGAGCATTTAAATGTAGTTCTTGTGGTTTGTCTTTTTTAGATTATAATAGTTTATTACAACATAGTGAAAAAGACCATTCATCAAATAATAAACTGTGTGATCTATGTGGCGAACTCTGTCATGATGAACAAAGTCTATTAATACACAATGCTGTTGCTCATGATATTCCTTTATCTCAATATGGAAGTGGAAATGAAAAAAATGCTTCTACCTCGGCCTCAGATTCGGTAAGTTCTAACAATACTATTTCGAAACAAGCTATATCTGAAAGAAATATTTCAGATTTAGCTAATGATGATGATAATCTGGCTCTGCTATTAAAAAATCATCAGAACATGAATACTGAAGCACATAATTCTTTTGGAGAAATAGAAGAATATATTTTTCCAATAGATGCTTTTCCGACCTTAGAGATTTTAAAAAATCAGTTACTCAAAATATATGAAAACCAGAAACAAAGTTTTAAAATTAATATTAGTTTTTCTTTGATCCTAAGAAATAAGATTTCTGGTCAATACAGATTTTATTATGCCCACAATAATCACAGTATTTTTGATAATCCAATTGTTGTACATAAAAGAGAAGATATTGACGATATAATACATCAGATAGAACATCAAGATTTGATCAGTGAAATACTCTTGGCAAATCGACCTAATACAGAATGGGTTCTGTATAAAATTGTTCAAGTGCGATACACAGTTTTTTCATTGCAAGTTACAGTTGGATATCATAATTATGATATCCCGAATTATATAAAAAATAATAGATACATCAAAAACTTTTATTCTAAAGTGGGATGTCGAAACATGTGTATTTTTCAGTGTCTTGCAATTTTTTTAAGCCCAAAGACACGAATAAGTGAAGCAATAATAGCCAACTACGCAAAGACTTGGTTTACATATAAAAATGTATCTCCAGATAAATTCAAGGGATTCAGTATACCCAATGAAATTTCTGAATTTGAAGATTTATATGAAATAAATTTGTATTTATATAGCATTCATGAAACAGGTCAAGTTATAAGAGTATATGAATCATTTAACACACATAAGAGAAAAATGCGATGCAATTTATACAACGATCATCTGTCATATATTACAGATATAAATAAATATGCGGGAGCTGTTCTTTGCCCTATCTGTAGAAGAGTATTCAAAAAACCACACATGTGGGGAAAACTTAGAAAACACTCTTTGTGTTGTAGTAAAAATAAAGAGAGAATGTCTTTTCCAGGAGGGGTATACAAACCATATCTTAATATTTTTGAAGAAATGCGTCAATATGGTATAAAATGTGAAAGAGCATATAGCAAATATTTCCTAGTATTTGATTTTGAAGCAATTCTTAAAGCCCTAGATAGTATTGTTAGTGATAATGATAACAATCATGGAGATATTGAAGCATATCTGAAAACTCAACAATTTATTCAACAACATATTCCAATCAGTGTAAGTGTTGCATCTAATGTAGAAGGGTTCACTTATCCAAAATGTATTATTAATGATAATTTGGATTTTCTGATAGAAGAAATGATAGACTTCATGTTGATTATTTCTCAAACAGCTGCGATTAAAAACCTTAAAGAATTGGGAAAATCTTTTCTATCGCTAGATAGTTTAATGACAGCCCATTGTCCCAAATCTCTTATCAAGAAATGTAAGAAAATAATTTCTAAGTTTGCTAGGTATAAAAGACTACAAAACACCTATCTAAAAACCATCACAGAAACAAAAAGGGGTTTTAATAAATATAAACATTCAATAAAACCTCCTAAACGCCCTAGTGAATATGTTTCTCATTATCTCTCAGGTTCAAATTGCCTATTCAAAGCGAGAGATATTTTAAGTTATAGGAGAAAACTAGAATATTTCCATCAAAGATTGACTTTATTTGCGAATAGTATACCCTGTTTCAGCTTTAATGGTGCAAAATATGATATTCCATTGGTGAGAGATACTTTAATCAATATTTTGTATAAAAAAAACCAACAAATACACAATGTAATCAAAAAGGTGAATTCATATGTTAATATTGTTACTGATTCTTTAACATTCTTAGACATTGCTTATTTTTTACCACAAGGTACTTCTTATGATGGCTTTTTAAAGTTATATGAAATACCTACTAGAAAATTTTATTTTCCGTATGAATATTTAAGCAAAGCTGAACTATTAGATTCACCAGAAAAACCACCTTATTCAGCTTACTATTCACATTTAAAAAATTGTAATGTTTTGGAATCTGAATACATCAACTATGAAGCATTAGTGGCTCTTTATGGTGAAGCTATTGCCCTTAAAAGACTACACCTATCCAAACCCCCAAACACTGGTATTCAAAATTATAATATGATATGTAAAATATGGGATAGAAATCATTGGAAATCATTGCGATCATACCTGATATATTATAATAATCTAGATGTTGGTCCTTGTGTAGAGGCAATAACTAAAATGCATGCATTTTATAAAACTAAAAATGTAGATATGTTTAAGGAATGTGTAAGCTTACCGGGAATATCTCGACAAATCATCTTCAATTCTGTTGAAAGTGGTTACTATTTTTCATTATTTCCTAAAAATCAATCCCATTTATATAAACTATTCCGTAAAAATATTGTGGGAGGATGCTCAATGGTATATCATAGATATGTTGTTGCCGGTCAAACTAAAATTCCAGGTGGTAATAATGATGTTAAATTAATATTGGGGCTAGACTGTAATGGATTATATTCATCAGCTTACTGTGACAATTTACCAATGGGGCAAGCTATTTACCGACCTGCTCCTTCTTTTAAACCAGTAAGACCTCACAAATCACTTGTAGCAGAGCAATGGTTGGCATGGAAAACTCATCTTTATGCCCGACCTATTCAAACTGCATATAATATAGGTGAAAGACGAATTTTGAATTATAGATGTGATGGTTTTTTACCTCCTCTTCCAAATGAAAAACACAATGGTACTTGTTTGGAGCTGTTAGGTTGCTATTTTCACTGCTGTTCATTATGTAACGCAGGAAAATCCTTCAGTCATGAAGAAAAAATTGCTCGGAGGGATCATATGGTTAAAAGAAAGTCTATTTTAGAGAAAATGGGCTTTAAAGTAATTCATATGTATGAGTGTCAATTTGAAAAAGAAAAAAAGACAAATCCAGATCTAAAATCATTTTTAAAGGATTGGAATATGGATGTTAACCAATCAAATGAGCATGAAATAATTACAGCTATAATAGAAGATAAAATATATGGAGCCGCTGTTGTGGATATTCATGTGCCAGATTGTTTAAAGGAATATTTTAGCGAATATCCTCCAATATTCAAACATGCAGAAATAGGTATAGAAGACATCGGCAATCATATGAAACAACATATTTTAGAAAACAATCTATCACAAAAACCCCGCACTAATCTAATTCAATCTTTTTTTGGAAAGAGAATATTATTGATTACTCCTATTATCAAGTTATATATAAAATTAGGATTAATAATTACCAATGTATATAGCTTTATACAATATAGACCAGCTAAATCATTAAAAAATACATTTCTGAAATTGGCTCAAGATAGGCGAGAGGCTGATAAATTCCCTCATTTACAAATAAATGGAGCAGCTGCTAAATTAATATCTAATGCTTCATATGGCTCAACCATAATGAATAAACAAAAACACAAAAGCATCAGATATCATTTTTCGCGAGCTGCGGTTGCTGTTGAAGCATCTTCTCCACTTTTTGTCAAAGCATTAAAATTAAAAGAAAATCTTTATGAGATTGAGAGACATAAAAAAATCATAAAACAAGATGTTCCAATTCATTTAGGTGTTTGGATTTTACAAACATCTAAACTGATTATGTTGCAATTTTATTATTTAATATTAATGAAATTTATTCCAAGAAATAGATTTTTACTGACAAGTTCTGATACAGATTCACTATACTTAGCTATCAGTGAAACAAGTTTAGAACAGTGTGTGCCAGCGCACCTCAAAAAACAATTCTCAGCCCTAGGGGGTAAATATTTTGTTCGCCTTAATTGTGCTGAGCATGCTGCCTATGATGCGAGAACGTTGGGTGTGTTTAAAGAAGAAAGCAGAGGTACTATACAAATATGTCTATCTGCAAAAACATACATCCTAGGCAATTTAGATAATTTATCTGAAAATGAATTTGAATTAATTAAACTGAGCTGCAAAGGAGCGCAGAAGCGCTCGGTTGCTTATAATACTAGTCTGTATGAGATATATAAATGCGTGTTAGACAGTGGAGTGAGCAAAAGCATTATTAATAGAGGCATCATCAACACTCCAAAAGGAACTTTTACATATATGCAACCCCGTGCTTGTTTTGGTTATTTGTATGTGAAACGAAAAATTATGGATGATGGAATTACTACAAAACCATTGAATATTTAAGTATGGATCATCCATTGATTGATTTGAGAGACTTGTTTCTTAAAACACCATTTACATGTGTTGTAATTGGTGGAACTCAGACAGGTAAAACACATTTTATATGTCAGTTATTGAAACATGAAACAGAAGTATTTGATTTACTTCCTAAATCCATAATATACATCTATGGAAGCACATATCAAGTGTTGTTTGATAGCATGAAACAAGGAAAGCAAAACATTGCATTTAAAGAATATTCCTCAGATGTGTCTTTACTAGAACAAAGTAAAACAAATGAAAATAATTATCCTTCTTTGTTAATATTAGATGATCTTTTTAGTGAATTGGAAAAAAGTAAAGAACTCTTGGCGTTATTTACAAAACACAGCCACCATTGTAACATGTCTATTATATTCATCTCTCATTTACTGTTTCCTAAAGCTCCTATTCTCAGAGCTGTAAGTCTAAACACACACTATTTGATTTTATTTAGGAACTTACGAGACGCATCATCAATAACTTATTTGGCAAGGCAAATTATGCCCCATAAAAGTCGAGAATTGTGTGCCATCTATCAATCCGCTACAGATAAACCATTTACATATTTATTTCTTGATCTCCATCCAAAATCACAAGACTTGATTCGATTTAGAAGTAATATTTTAGGTGAATGTGGTGATAGTAAGCAAATTATTTATAGTATATTGTAGTGCTATGTCTAGCTGCACAGAGAAATGTATAGTCTTTATTGAATGTCTAGCGATAGCTCATAAGGAGCAGCGAATAGCATTAATTAAAACAAGCACCCGCATGCAAATAGATAGTATAAGAGAAATAGCTCTAAATGTTCTATATGGAAGATTAGAAATTGATGAAAATCATCAAAAACAGTTGCTTAAATATAAAGGTTTATTAAGAAAAATTGTTAGCAAGAAATATAGCAATGATGTTATTAAAGATAAAATCATAAAAAAAGGTGGTGCAATAATTGTCAAACTATTGTTATCGCCAATTGTAACTAATTTAAAGAAGTTGTTAAAAGAAAAACATGTCTAATACTCAGAAAATGTATGTTATCCCGCATGATTTGTACCATTCTATAAAAACAGCAGCAGATTCTGTCACTACACCTGAAATGAAAGCTTTATCAAACATTAATGGAGAATTAGAAGCTTTAATCAATAGAAGTGACATTAATCAAGATGAGCGGGCATATAGATATGATGGACTATTTCAAAGAATGCTTCGCCTCCATAAAGCGGTGAAAGAACAAACCAAAATTGGTGGATTTCAAGTTGTGATGAGGCCAACAATAGATGGAGCAGCACAGGATTCATCTGAAAATATTGCAAATAAGGACACAACAAGTGATAGACACTATACAGACATTTTTAAAACCTCTGAAAAGAAACAAACTGTGCCAGAAACTTTAACAATAGATGAGATTGTTGATCATATACCTAAATCCTATCATAAAAAATCTAGAACATTATTAAATCATATTCACAAAAGTGGATATCCTATAGCTTGGGATTCGAATGGTGGTGTATCTATTAAAGGTGAAAGTTTAGACAATGGCAATATTGTTGATTTAGTAAGACACTTTATCAAACCTCTTAAAAATAATCCACCCACCGGTCATGAGCAGTTTCATGATATATTACAAGATATCAATGTACCCAGGGCTACTATACACAACTCATTTGTTCCTTCTAGATCTTTGGATGATGCTGCAGCTTCTTTGGGAGATAAAACAGAAAGTAGATCAACAACAAAAGGCTCGGTTGATTATGATGATTATACCGATCATGAGACGTCAATTAACCCCGATGTGTTTGGTAAACAAAGTTATAACATCCCAAATATTGGATCTGACTTACCTGTTAGAAAAAAACAGAAAAAAATAGTAGATGTTACTAATCTGAACAAGCGGGAGAAGAAAAATTAAAACCTAAAGAAAGGATAGTTATGTCTGGCACAAAACTACCTCTTACACCTCCCACAACTCCCAGCGATAAATTAGAAAAAAAGAACAGATCAATGTTAGGTGGGTGGTTGAATTTTAGATAAGTTGAAGTGTAATGTTAAATGTTTATGGAATATCTATTGTAAAGTAATAGTATAGCAAAGAATGTCTAGAAAATGTTTCGAATCTATCACTTTATTACACATTATGATCAAATACATTATAGTCTGTATTCTCTAATAACTGTTGTGAATAATAAATTGTAGTTATACAAACACATTCACTCTTTGATTTTATATCTGTGTCGAGGTATACTTTTTTGATGTCTTGTATTCACATATCTATTAGATATATAATTCCCAATAAAAAGTTTTCTAGGACAACGCGGGAAATATGAGAACATTGATTCTACAACAAACAAATCATTTTTTACATGGTTTCTAGAAAAATGATTTAAACTTTGACGAAAAGACATATTTCTAGATAATTTGTATAAGAAATATAAGCAATATTGTCCACACACAGTAGATTTATAGTCTTGGAGGCGAAAATGTAAATATTCCATATGAATGGAATTATAATTGATGAATGATAATAGCTCATCACCATAATGATCTGGTTGATGACCTAAACTATCAATAAAATAACAAATAGTTTGAGGTGATCTACTAGCTTCCACATCTGTAATAGTTTGTCTCTTGTATGAGCGAAAAGCACTATCATATGAATCTAATTCAACATGTTCAAAGAATAATCCCAACCAATGTTGTCCTGGACAGTAGGAAGGTTCATTATTCAAAATTAAACTGAATGGTAAGTTTTTTTCAACATTATGTGGTAATTTATCTATAGAATATACACCCAGAAAACTACGCCTGATATTAGAATCAGAGGATGCAACAAGTTCTATTTCTGGACCATACATTCTGTTTTCTCAAACTGAAATAGATAGGATACTATTTTTTGGTTGGTTCATATATAACATCTCGATATCGATCTACCTCTAAAATATTGGGAAATGTTGCATACAAAATTATATTAATAGTGTGAGGGAGAGCTGTTTTCCATTTTAGTTCAATTCTTAAATTGCCGGATCTAATATTATTGAAATGTTCCCCATTGCTTCTATCATCTGTTAAGTTAAAACCTATTAGTGTATATCCCTTACTATAGGCTTCACGCGAGATATTTGGAACAAAAGATTGTACATTTTGATCTAAACCTAATAAATTAAATAGTGTATTGTATAACAATTGACAATGAATTTCACCATTTGGGGTAGTAAAATTAGATTCAATTGGTTTTCCACTGACACAGTATCCATCTATATATACTCCTACTTTACTTAAATCATAATGATTAAAATAATGAGGAGAATGAACATAAGAGCCATTAAATGCTCTAGCATCCAAAAAAGCTATAACAATTTTTTCTGGTAATGATCCTTGATATACATCATCTAAAGTGTGAGTGTACATTCCGTCTGCTACGGCATATGATCTCATATCTACCCGCACTATGGGATAGAGAGCATTACGTGTCATGAGAATCTCGTTATTGGCATCAAATAAGTTCTTACTTAGTTTTACTTTTCTAGCATATACAGTGGCCGTGTCTATTTTTATCATATAATTTGGATCTGTTTCAGCAGACATTATAGTGAATGCTGGTATTTGTTTGGCAAGTCTTGCTTTTACATTGACTCCATTAATTAATAGCCTATCAGTAGTTAAAAAATCAGCGTGCAAATAGCCTTCCAAATCAATTTTTTTAGAAAGCTCAACAAAACCAGACCTTTTGATAAGGCCTAGATTTTTACCATCCTGTGTTATATCAACAATATTCCATGTGTTAATAGGGCCGGGTGTATCCAAATAAAATAGCTCGCTCGTAAGCTTTGTTTCTAAAACATCTTTACTAAAGTTTAGTAAAGTTTCTATATAACATCTTAAACCATATAAATTATCTGATGAGCTAACTAACTTGTCTCCCACATATAATTGTAGCTGACTGAATATGCTATTTAGTAAATCATTGATGGGAACTGTTTTTTCCTCATCCTCCATTTTAGTTTTATCTCCTCTAACAATTTGACATGTAAGTGATAATCTCACACTAGCTGGATCTAAATAATCTTCACCGCTACCACTAATATTAAATTCTAAAATGTCATTATCTAAACTTGAAATTGGATGATAATCAATAATTTTGCTTTTAGTTATGCCTTGTTGTGTATAAGGTAGAGTAAAAATAGATAGTTCACTTTTTAAAGCGTCAATAGATGTTTTGTGTATTAAGGCCATTATGTATTATTTATTAAAAATATCTGATCCCAATGATTTTTTTTTGATTTTTTTATTAACTCGTTTACCGGGAGGTTTAGGTTTGGTAGCAATGCTAGTTAAATCTGATTGTGAAAAAAGGGGATTAGTTTTATTTATATCTGCGGTTTTGGGTGTCTGATTCTTTGTTTTGGATTTAACAACCTTGGACACTTTCTTTGAGGATGTTGATTGTTTCCGTCTTTTTAATGGTTTTTTCAAGTGGTGGGAAGCGGGGGGATTAAGTTTACTTGAATGGGAAGTTGAAGATGCGCTTTTGGTTAAAAATGGTATCGCTTGTCTAGCTATTTTGTTAAAAAACCCTCCTAAACCATATCCCCTTTGATATCTTCTACCGGAAAAAACACCCCCCACGTGATGAGAATTCTGTAAGTGGTGTTTGTAATGTGAAACTGGCAAATCTTCAGCGGATTTCCGGTTTGAGCCAGCTGAGGTCATGTCTATGGTAAAGCTCTTTGAAAATGCAAGGTCACATAACTTCGACCCCCTGCAAATGGAAGTAAAGACCCTCCGTCGTCGGTCAAGGTGATTTCAATAGTGTCAATAAAATCTTTAGATATTGATAAGTATTGTGGATTTGAATATATTATTGAAATAATATTATCTTTCTGAGTTAAATCGGTGTTTATAACTCTTAGAAGAGACACTTGTTTATCGCCCACAAGTCTTGGCTTAACAATATTACAATACACATAAATAGAATATACTCCGTTGTGAAGATCAATTGGGTAAGTTCCTAAACGATTTCTTGATATTCGAACTTCATCGGGAAACCCTACAATGTGTCCTAGGAATTCACAGAAAAATATAGTTTCTTCCTGTTGTGGTATAACTCTTAAATGTCCAGTCAGTTCAAGCTCAAATGTGGTTCCTATTGACAAATCCTCACGTGCTTCAATGGCAAGCTTTAATGCATGAGTCAAAGCCTCTCTTGTATAGTACCCACCGGGTGGTATTTGAAAGACCTCAAAAATGGGGCTATCCTTTTCTTGTATATAAAAACGACCGTTCTGATCGATTATGTTATTCCACAATCGAGGTACAGCGAATTCACTTAATCCAACACGCCACCGCGTTTTGGACAAATTCAATCGTCTTGATAATTTTGTTCTGTATTTAGCCACAGTATTATCAGGATAGTAATTAAAAGAAGAATTACTAGGAAGTGCTACATAAAAATCATCCTCTTCATCTTCCATTAGTTCTTATACTTAACAAAATCATTGGAACTTATCCAAGAATTGTCCTCCTCATTTGGATAACCTAGCCATGAAACATAAAAGCGCTTATTTGTACCCTTTCCTATTGTTTTTATAACTTTATCTATCTTATACAAATCATTATTCTTACTTACTTTCTGTATTTCATCCTTATAAAAATTTCCTTCCAATATATCACCTTTTTGATCTTTTAAAACATATGTCCAAGGTACATCTCGTTTAGATATTGCGTGAATAATAAACAATTCCTCAGACCAGTTTCCTAGAAACCCCTTTCGAAATGTACTCTTCTCTTGCAATATACGCACAACATCGTTGACGCTTAGCGCGCTTTTACTAGTTTTCATTGCTTTCTGTTTGCCAAATAAATTATCATATACTTTTTTTCGATTGGCTTCTTTTGCAGCCTCAATGGGGGCCATTTTAATACTTCTATGATAAGATCCATTATAATTCAAAAGCAAATCTTCTAACACATCTACATATTTATAAGTATTATTCGCGATCATGTACTTCCATATCATGCTTTTCAGTGTTCTAATAAATCGTTCAACAATTGCTGCTTTAATCTCGCTATTTGAAGGTGTAATAAAAGTAATACTTTTTTTCTTTAATTCTCCTTGGAACAACTTATTTGTAAACTCTGTACCCTTATCAGAAAAAATTGTCCTTACAAATGGATAACCACGCTCAGACAAAATTTGATTGAATCCTTCTAAAACATTGGAAGCATGTTTTGATTTCAACGTTTTTACATATGCCATTTTAGTGAAAATATCTATACCGCACAACCAAAATCTGACACCATTGTTTTCTTTTGATAAATTACTCACATCCGCCAAATCCAACTGCATTTGTTCATTATCCCTATCCACTATAAATGCTCTTCGGTTAAATCTATCCCTTTGTTGTTTGGTTAGTGTTATAAAGTCTTGCTGTTCCCTCCACTCATCAATATCCTTGTTTGTTATTTTCAAAGCCTTTCTTCTTTTCCCCTTACTCACATATTTAGGTTTTTCAATAAGCCTTCTTCTCAATTCGTTGGAAACATTATTCACACTTCGATAAGCTCCTGGATTGTGAGGATTATAATAATAATCACTTAAAGTACGATTCACTTTATCTCCGTATTGTTCTGCTTTAGATTTTCGCGATTTTCTAGGCGCCATGTTGTAAACATTGAAACTCCGATATTTTACTTAACTACTCATGGGGTAGTAGTAG
>JAXGGS010092759.1:4779-20656 GCA_035585475.1 Armandia brevis | reverse complement strand
TAAATATTATATTTTGTTAATCATAGGCTTACCCTCATAAAGTTATTACAATACACAATTTATCTTTTATCAAGGATATGGATGTGAAATTCGCATTGTTTGTTTTCATATTGTTACAACTTGATTAAGAATAACGTATAAGAATTATTCATAGACAGTTGTGCTGTCCATTTATAGAGACGTATTCTTTATACCTTCAACACTATCCCAACGTAATATATAATATAAAAATGGCAAAGCCATAGGGAGAACAGCATACACTTTGCATAAACTTGCAGCATTTCGCTTGCTTTCGCTGGTCCCTAAAACAAAGAGTCATCAATGTGTTACTGTTTCTGCGAAGATAACACGGACCGACCCTGTCAGGGCAGACATAGTAAAACGTAGACCCTACCTAGGACAAATTGATAAACCGACGGCTCCCTGTTAGGGTATTTCTTTAAGACCCTGGCTGTGGCCACTCGGTCAAGATAAGCATATTCTTGCTAGGGCAAAATTACGAAAAACATACCCTGTCCCTCGGAGCAGATACGACAGTCTTATCATGGGAGTCATTAATTTGTCTTTAATTAAGTCATTAATCGACTTGTACAAATGGGGTTAAGAGTAGACTGAATTAGGTATCCAATTAAGTGGGAAACATTATTCAATAGTAGAGGTATAGTTAGCCCTTGAATATTCATCGTATAAACAAAGTGACGTCATAGACTATGAGTATACGTCATTCTCCACCAGAGACACGTGACCATCCACACTCTCCTGAGTAGTATAGACAACATTCTCCACCGTGAACACGCCTGAGGATATCCGTCTTTTCACCGTTTTCTTCTGGTGGGTGCCGCGTACTTCCGGTTCCGACACGGTCTCATACAGGTGATCGGTGTCCATGGAAACCCGGGGGAAAGGTGTAACTATGGCAACCGGTGGCGGAGATGCATTCATATAGAATCCCTCGGTTGAATCGTTGTCAGGACGCCTGGATTTCCTGTTATATTTAAACAAAACTTGTCTAGAAGTATGAACATACCTGTAGGTAGCATGTTATATATATTATGTAATTATGAAATATTGTTATAATGTGAGACTTACCTTTTAACGTAGAACAGGACGCAGCCAGTGACAGCAGCAGCTACAACCAAAACAACCAGCACAACCGCCGGAATAATGCTCTCTATAAAATAAAGGTTCAACCAGAATACAAGAGAAAATTAAATTAATCAGGAAAATAACTCATCATGCGAGTCAAGAGGATAATCCAATAATCTGCACCGATTATCACAAATATGAATGTCATTATATAACCTCAAATGCGAGAGTGGTAACGGCAGTAACCTACTCACTGATATAGGTTATAGTAGTACATGAGAAGGGCAGTTAGTTTACTTGTTATAGTAGTACACTTACTTGTGTTAGACTGGCTCTGCGCATGTGCTGGATTGATACTACTCGCCGCTGCTGTCACGTGTTTATCATTCAGCGTTCTTGTCAGAGGAGAAGTTTCCTGAGATGGTGTCTCTATGGTTGGTCCTGTACTACTCAATGGTGTGGGTTTTAAAGTAATAATTGTTTTCGCAATAATTGTGGACATTGTGGTTGTTGTCTTTGTTGTTGTTGGCCGCGTAGCTCTTGTTGATTTGTGGGTTGTAGTTGTGAACTTGGGTAAAACTATGGGGGAAATAATTAAATATCAATCAATATTTAGTATGGATGTGAACTATTCATGGTATTTTAACCAAAGCTTACTGTCATATATTCTGACGACATCTTTAGTTCTAGGGTAGATCTGCATACACCATTCGTCCTGTGCTGAGCTGGTTGTGGTACAATGGTACGGACAGTTAGATGTGAAACTAGAAGGATCAAAAAAAGCTCCTCTGTCCCCACACTCACAGTAAATATTCTGGGTTCTTCGGCCGCGATGTCGCTGGATACTCAATCTCTGCATTAAAATATCAAATCAACTACGGAAGTGGCGGCAGGGATTAATTAAATAAGCAATAAATAGTTACCACCACTCAGTTATCGCCCAATCCCAGCTTTGACTTCATCTTTCACAACAGGCCGCACTTACTTACATGTGCTGAATTAATTACAATCGGATCGAACAAAAACATTTATTTCATTTGTTTAATCAACCTACCAGCCCAATTCTGTATAAATCCTCGTCAACACATCTCTGCAGACAATCATTGAAGTTGAAATAGGCGAAGTGCGCATAACTGGTTCTGGGGAAACGTTGAAACGGTTCCCACAGTTTTAGTTTGAAATCTGAAGCTCTCCACGTTGTGTAGCAATTATCAGCGACCGGCGCCGCAACATAATCCTTTGTTTCTGCAACACATATTTGAGCATTAATAAGTCTATACTTTCTGCACACTCGTTTAAAGCTGGAAAATGCAGTATTTAACATAATTAACATGACGTACCGAAATGTTGGGTTGACCCTAGCCTGATTAACATATACCTAAGAAGATAAATGTAGACTAATTTAGTCATCATCGACCTTCGCATTATTGATATAATGCAAATATTCTGAATAAGCAGCTAGATGTATTAATGTATCTCGGTGTACAACTGTTTACTGGGTTGTGTATGTGGCGTACATCCTGTATATCATGACCTTACTTGTCTGCGGTTAGCCACAGAACCTCTCTCCTGATATGTATTAGGTTGGTGTGCATAGACCAGCAGTAACAGTAACCCAGAGATATGCCTATACAGTGTTGCCACCTGTCGTCTCGCCAGGAGTTTCTGGACTTGTCTGCGGTTTGTGACAACCACAGATCGCAGGTTTGATTTCACTACAGAGCCTGACAGTGCTAGGGTGAGGTTAACAGAGGTTACGATTCAGGATATAATGGTATCCATGTGTTAGATATCATTGCACAGCTGACCGTGTCTGTTATAGCGAGAGGGCATGGTTATCTAGGGTGATAATTCAGAGTTGAATGATAAAAAATCCGGTAGATTTACATTTCGTCCTAGAATAAATCAAACTTGCCCCGTATTTAAACCCTCAGGTAAAAGAGTTTGGACCTTATTACCACCAGTTTTTATTAGATTCATATCTGTTATCCTACTCTGCTATCGTGCTGGCAATCTGACTGTTAGTTTTTATGTAGCTATATTAGTTTTATATATTGTGAAATCATTTTCTTATATTCAGATAAGGACGCGAGCATCCGCGTTTTAATTACTAGCACGTGAGAAAAGCCGTTCAATTGAACCTTGATATTCATTGGCTGATTTATCCCTTTAACAATGTTATGATAAATCTGGACATATGATTAACTGTCAATGTTATCACAGACATCACGTTAGTAGAATTAGGCGGGTTTATTCCTGCCATGAACTCACATCCAATACTTTAACACTTCGTCAATTCTGAGCCATCACGGACGATTACCAAGCTACAATCCCTTCGGTGTTAGTATCAGACGAGGGCTGGCCTCATTCGGCACTTTATACAAACACTTTGTGTAGGTCCTCAGAGGACTGCACTCTTAATAGTTCGTCCCAATACGTAATGGCGCGTTGTACCTTATTGAAGTTCCTATTATTTATTAGTCCGCACATTAATACGGAAAATAATATAACCTCACATATCAGGTTAGGTAACAATTACCCTTCTAATAAGTGTCTTTCTATACTGCTACATCAGCAGTAGTGAACATCGTTTGTAGTCCTAGACGGGTTATGATAAAACTTTATAATAGTCTGTGAGGTTTGTAGCATTATTTATGCTGCCTTCTGCCACGCTCCAATTAGCAATCTTACACACGAATAATTAACATACGTTATAACAAGTGTTACATCACTATCTCTGCGGCAGCGCAGATTTCAGTTACTGGGTCCATGTAGCAGTCATCGTTACCTGTATGATTCGTTATTAAGAGATAGAAAACATCCCGTCACCGAACAGTATCGATAAGGTAAACTAGGGACTCGAATTAGGTCCGGATTTATGACATTTATGTAGTATGATCTAGTCTGAATCAACACGGAAGTTTTGAATATTAATGTTATAAATTAAATTTTGTATAATTACACTTATCTCGCTGCTCTGACAGGTAATTAAACAAATTAATGCTCATTGTCGACCGCTTAGAAAACAGAATGGAACTAAAATACGGGCTCTTGATCTTGCTAATGGTGGGTTTTCATATTAAAGGTTAGTGCAATTTGATTTGTATCAGAAAACGTGAAACACTATTGATGCTAAATGATCTTTTATTAGACCATACTGGTGGGGTACACAACATACATTGCAGCTCAAGAGAACCTCGGTTGTTTTTACCATAAATATGTAAATGACTTATGGAGGGTGAAGCTGGAAACGCGACCAAACACAAATCAATCCTGGGCTCTGTTTGATCACCACAAATGTTTTACAGATTGTCTTCTCAACTCTATCAATGACACGTATGCCGCCGTGGTGAGTTTGACCGAGTAGTAAAAGTCAATCCTAAATAATTGGGATAGAATATAATCATAGAAACAGAATAAAGCGCCATGCTGAAAAATTATAGTTTGATTATTTGAATTCTTAGTTTTATAGACATACTACTTTGGAGTTACAATGTCAGTGCGGTGACAAGTATCCGACTACACCAGTTAACTGGGAATGTCCAGAGATCTGTCATGGTGAAAGCAGATATTGGTGTTTCCCAAACCAAAGACAGGTACATGATTTAGACATGGCTACAGTTTTCAGCTTAGGTGAGAAGGATCCATGAAACGTACCACTCTGGAAACCCATCAGTCCCCGTGATTAGATACTTGAACCTAACTGCCCACTTATGTATTCAGAAGATTACACGACACCTACGACACTTGTCACCACACAAGCAGCTGATGGAGTACCGACTGTATCTCCCACAAGTGACCATGGGGAATCTTTACCTGTGGGAATCATTGCTGGTAGAGTAGATTTCTCAAGTGTTTTGAAGATAATATAAAATAGAGTGTCTAACAGGCTACAGGTTTACCAAGAACTACAACTAGTACATTATTATATCTACAGGAATATGTGCTGCAGCTGCAATCGTGATAATTATTGTAATAATAATAATGTTGTGCCTCCGAAAAAGAAAGTAAGACAACTATTGGAAAAGTTCAACGTGATTTTGATAATAACTGTCCAAACGTGTGTCCGTATATAAGAGCGTATTCTATCGAATATTTGTTGTTGTTATTTTATATATAAGCTGCCGGAACGATGAAGCAAAGGATGGGATGACTGAGTGTAAAGAACTAAATGTGATAGAGATGACGGATTCCTCAGCGTATGCGAAGAGAGACGATTCCAAAAAAGGGGTTGTAACTGATCAAGTCGAAGAAAAGGAAAAAGGTTCCGAAAGCTCTTGCATTGACACAGCCTCAAGACAAGCACAACCCAACGGAAAAGAAACCATCGAGTATGCAGATGTAGGAGAACCAGAAGAGGAAGTGAAGTATGACGAGGTTCCTGAGATGGACGATGACGGCCACTACAGCGAGGCTCTGCCTGTAGATAAAGACACCTTGGGGGAGGCAGACCAAGAAGTAAAACCAGGCACAGAGTCTCCCTCTCCTGGGAAAACTGGCGATGAAGAGGAGGTTCCCTCTAAGAAGGGAACAGGATCCGAACAGAAAAATGAGGTGGAGGATCTTTACGCTGTCCCGCACAAAACCAGACAGAACAGCATCACGAGTGATGTCATACTTGTGGACAATGATATATATGACTGAAATATGGGCTCCTTATTATTTCTATATTGTTATGTCATCATATTAAACAATAGTTATTAAGACAAAGTTGAACAATTTAAACATTTATATACATATAGAGTACATTTTATAGCAGCCGACTAGTAAGATGCATTTCACGTGCTTATGATATGCTAATTAATATATACCATTAACTCTAAGTAATAATGATCTTATAAAATTGAATGTCTATTGATCACACGTACATAATGTATACAAATGGATCATATCTTAAATATAGTGTATGAAAATGGTAATCAATAAACTTACTCCATCTTAATTAATCTTAAATTGTCTGGAAACCTATTTGATACTCCAGATAAAGGTTATAAAATGCAGTGAAATCACAACTTGACATTTATCTGTTTGGAAGTTTTTTTTACAAATGAATAGAGAAAATCACCATAAACTCAGTACTTCGCGCACCATGGAGTTTTTGGGTCACCATGAATCTAACACAAGTATCACCTTTACAGCACATGAAGTATGATTTTAAACTCATGCACTAATTACATGTGTCTTTAGCATTCCGCATCTTTTCACCATGTAATTTAATCCTACATATTTGCTTTAACATATTAAGAGAGCGATATTTTGACCGGATTATTATAATTGCCGATATGCCGAAGTGCTCGTGTGTACGATTCGTCCCTCTGTTTCTCGCTGTATTGTGTACAGTTTGTGGGGGTAAGTACCGATGTCATATATAAGTATATTTATACATATGTGATACTAATATGTGTAGCATAAGCTTATCAATTATAAAGCCGGAATCTGCTGTTCACAAATTCATTAATGTACATTGAATGCATTTATATTGCTCTACAGACAATGATAAATTCATGTAACAAATTTCTTATCGATTTAAGAGAGCGATTCATACTTATTTGGTCAAATTGTATTCTGTCAGGACAAAACAATCTAGGATGTTTTTACCGCGGATTCTTCACTGGTGAATTATGGAGCGTGAAGCTGGAGCCGCGTCCAGGAACAAATCAATCCTGGGCTCTGTTTGATCATCGCAAATGTTTTACCGATTGTCTCCACATCGATAAGTTATTGACTTACGCTGCCGTGGTAAGCTTCACTTTTTGACATATATCACCGGAGAGAAACTCTGGTCCCGCACTAGAATATATATTTTTAATTTTAAACACTATTGCCCGAACGTTGTCTAAATTAAACCATGTTATCACTTTCAAAATTCACCACGATAAGGATGTGGCATCAGACATTACAGTTTGAATCATTCATAAGTTCCTTATGCATTTTTGAAACACAAAAATCCAATACTTCGGCAGTCCACTGTAAATGATTTATATAAGCTAGAATAGAAATGTGACCATCGTTATTTAACCCACGACCAGTCAGCTTTATTGGGTTCTCAAAGGATTCATCGGAACTTTAGTTTTACAGCCACGTGACTCCAAATTTAGTCATTCTCAGAGTTTTATTCTCAGTTGTATAGACACGGGACTTCAGAGTTGGTATGTCAGTGCGGTAAACATTATCCAACTCCACCATTAGACCATGCATGTCCAGAGATCTGTCAAGGTGAAAGCAGATATTGGTGTTTCCCAATCCAAGCACAGGTACTTGGTTTAGACATGGCTACAGCTTTCAGCTTAGGTGAGTTTACTTGTATCTACCAATTAATCAGAAACATTTATATTGATTATGAAATAAACCTCTATCTTTTCCAGAGAATTACAAACTATCGACTGTAGGATCTACAGCTAAAGGTGAGGCTTCCTTTCTCTACACTGATCATATCTCAATATATTTCAATAACTCGCTCTCTTTCTGTTCGCTTTTTATCAAATCGAAGCTGACAATCAAGCACGTTTTGAAATAAAATTTCTATAGTTCCTGTCTACATGCAATTTCCGTAATGTTGACCCGTAATATATAAATAACTATGGTTATAAGCCTTATTTGTTTATTAAGCTGACGACCAGGAATATCAGACAAGCACAGATATCAGTGTTACAGATCATGAGCACCCGAAACCTCTGGGACTCATAGCAGGTATGTCTTTACGAAAATGAATACTTCTAGCAACTGTGTTAAAGTTTTGGAATGTTCTGACACTGTCAGACTATCCCGCTTTATTTTCTAAACTCAAGGTTTGGCTGTTGCGATCTCTGCAGCTGTAGCTTTGTTGGTGGCGTTGTTGGCAGTTCTGTTAAAGAGGAGAAGGACAGGGTCCCCTGAAAGGTATGCTTACTATTATTGCTGCATGTGTAATAATTGAATCAGTACGTCCGCTAAATGATAGATTAAAACGATGTCCGTCCTCTCGATATATGACGTTTTTAACGGGAGCCGAAATCATAGCATGACCAGCTGTGTTGTCTTGGTATCAAACCATAATACGTCACATTTAAATAATTCCAGGCCTGATAACATCTCGCACGAGAGGAATAATCCCGACACCTCCCGGCCAGACCGGGTCCCTCCTACTCGTGCAGCGGCAGCAGGCGGGGATAGGATTCAGCAGCCACCACAAGCACCGCATGACTACGAGACTCTGGGTAACACAGAGATAGGTCCAGTCTCCCCCTCTGGAGATTATGTGAACTCACCTCGAGGTAACAGGACAGGACAGGGAGAAGAGCCCCAGTACATGTCCCTGTAAACCCCGAGACCGATCAAGAGCTATCGGAAAATCGTAGAATCGAAAACGTGGTAGCTGACTCATATGAAACTGAACACAATTATTTTGAGATTTGAAATAGTGATAGCTGATACATATTAAACAGTTATTATAATTACATTCCTCCTTGATTTTATGATTAATATATATATCAACACTGTCGACACCGTGATGAAATTAAAAATTTAGCTTACTAAAACCTTCTTGGAAAAAAAATTCAAGTGTTCTCAGATTTCTTATAAATTAGCAGTTAACACATATATATCCATTGGGTATTCATGTATCTGTGTACGATATAAAAAAAGGTCACCACAGTGAAGTTCTGACTGTAGATAAAAACACCAAGGGGGAGGGCAGAGAGAGAGAAATGTCAAACCAGACACAGAGTCTCCCTCTACCGGAATACCAGGAAATGAACAGAAGAATGAGACGACACTTACGCTGTCCAGCACTAACCCCGACATACCAGCCTCACCGGTCAAATCATACTTATGAACAATATGACATAAATGACTAAAAATATAAATTATCATTTTTAAATTGTTTTATTACCAAAAGAATACAGAGTAATATGTGTTGTAGCAATTAAACATCAGAAGTAAATGTTATAACAAGCGACTGGTTAAGGTGCATGTCATGTGTTTGTTATATGCGTGTTCTGTACGTTTTATAAACGTTTTATTATGCAGTGAAATCGCAATTTAAAATATACTTGTTTAAAACAAGTCTCATTCCTTTTACATATGAATAGAGTAACTCTCCGTCAATTTAGTACTTCACACACCATGGAGTTTCTGGGTCACCATTAACCTTACACACATATCACCTTAACAACACAGGAAGTATAATGCTTAAACTCATGCATGAACTAATTACATGTGTATGTGTACATGTAGCATCTCTTAACCCAGTAATTTGCATCTATGCTCAAACGAGTGTATTCACTGTGTTATGATATTTGTCGGAATGCCGAAGTTCCCGTGTGTCGGATTTGTGCCTATGTTTCTTTCGGTCTTTCGAGTTAGTGGAGGTAAGTAATATAATGTAACTTTGATGTGTTTATATTTAATATCATGTTACATAGATTTATGAATACAATGATTTCATCTTTCATTGTCCAGTGTTTTTATTATCAGGACAAGAAAACCTCGGTTGTTTTTACCATGAATATGTCAATGATTTATGGAGTGTGAAGCTGGAACCTCGACCAGGAACAAATCAATCCTGGGCTCTGTTTGATCATCACAGATGTTTTACAGATTGTCTCCACAACTCTATCAATAACACGTATGCCGCCGTGGTGAGTTTCACTGTTTAGCATATATCACCTGAGAGAATGTCTGGTACCGCTCGAGAATATATTATTTTTAATGAAATTGAACATTGAAACATGCTTGCATGGCGGTATGTGTCTATTTTGTCAATTCAAAATGTAATTACAGTTACTACATCAGATTTCTTCACTGTGACATCAGATATTATAGTTTGAATAGTTAATAATTTTCTTAAGATATTTTGACACACGCTAATAAATCATCTAAACTAGAATAGAAATGTGGCCATCGTCATTTAACCCGATACTGGTCAGCATGATCGGGCTCGCCAGTTATTCATCGAAACTTTAGTTTTACAGACATGTGACTTACCAGTTAGAATGTCAGTGCAGTGACCTTTATCCGAGCACCCCGGTAAACTGGGAATGTCCAGAGATCTGCAAAGGTGAAAGCAGATATTGGTGTTTCCCAAACCCACCATGGCTTGGTTTGGATATGTCTACAGTTTTCAGCCTCGGTGAGTTTGCACGTATCTACAAATTAACAGAAATATTTATATAGATTATGAAATAATAGCGTCTTTTCTTCCAATACCCAATAATTTTTTCCAGAGAATTACAAACTATCGACTGGAGGACCTACAGCTAAAGGTGAGACTTACCTTCTCTACATTGATCATATCTCGATATATTTCAATAACTCGCTATGAAAAACTGATATGAAATTACAACGATAGATTCTGTCTACACGCAGCTACCTTACTAATGTTCACTCGTCATATATTCATAACTATAATTATAAGCCGTATTTGTTTATTAAGCTGACGACCAGGAATATCAGACAAGCACGGAGATAAGTGTCACAGACCATGAGCACCCGAAACCTCTGGGGCTCATAGCAGGTGTGTCCAAACGAAAATGAATATTTCTTGCAATTGTGTTAACATTTTGATACTTTTCTGACTCCCCGCCTTGTTTTCAAACCTCTAGCCTTGGTTGTGGCGATCTTTGTAGCCGTGGCTTCGATTGTCGCGCTGTTGGTAGTTTTATTACAGAGAAGAAGAACAGGAAGCACTGAAAGGTTAGCTTACTATTATTGCTGCATGTGTAATAATTGAATCCTTGTTAAAACAGTACGTCCATTGAATAGCGATCCGTCCTCTCGATATATGACCGTATTAACGCGAGCTGGAATCATTACATGACTTGCTGTATTTCCCCTAGTCCTTTTATCAAACCATAATTAATACCTCACATTTAAATAATTCCAGGCCTGATAGCAACACACACGAGAGGAATAATCCCGACACCTCCCAGCCAGACCCGGCGGTACCCCCTACTCGTGCAGGGGCAGGAGGCGGGGATAGGATTCAGCAACAGCCACAGGAACCGCATGACTACGAGACTCTAGGTAACACAGAGATAGGTCCAGTCTCCCCCTCTGGAGATTATGTGAACTCCCCTCGAGGTAACATGACAGGACAGGGAGAAGAGCACCAGTATATGTC
Organism: Armandia brevis; assembly: GCA_035585475.1. Taxonomy (NCBI): domain Eukaryota; kingdom Metazoa; phylum Annelida; class Polychaeta; family Opheliidae; genus Armandia; species Armandia brevis. The sequence goes on along the minus strand of JAXGGS010092759.1, from coordinate 9,471 downwards.
ACTGTAAAACCTGAGACCGATCGAGACCTACCAGAGAATCTTAGAATCGAAAACGTGGTAGCTGACTCATATGAAACTGAACACAATAATAATAACCTTAAGCAGATGTTAGTCAAGGAATTTCTTCCTAATTTTATTTTTGATGCCAACACTGCCAACGAGTTTGATGAAATATGATATGTAGGCAAAATAAAACACTTTTCATTTAATAATTGTACTGTATTTCCTGTGAGCTATTAACAAATAGCTTTTGGGTAAATATTTATCTCCAAATTATTAAAATAAGTGGGAAGCTAGATGGTTCTCCTAAACTTGACCATTAATTTATCCTAAATTGGGTATTTGAAATTATGACCGATATATCATGTAGTATGATTCCGCGCTGCCATGGCAACAACACTTTTATATCTCGTTAATATATTTATCTGTTTATTTAATGAGGCTGATTCGGGTTTAATATCCCTCCCCGCCCAAAGCGGCACACCATGGATGACCTACTGACCCCGCTTGATGGTGTCCTGATTAACACGGGTTTCCATGGCAACCACACGATTCCCTAGTAACGGCCGAGTACCAATACAGGGTTGCCCAATAGCTATTTGTTAAACGGAAACAACAACTCCCTCTGGTGGCCACCTCACCGTCACCAGGCAGGGACTGATCTCCAAGGTTACCTGACATTTACAAGTGACGTAAATCAGGACGTGGAGAGGAGGGCGCACGTGTTACGAAACATTGACGCATGCGCATTAACGTTGGTCAGGCTTTGTAAAAAATGTAGTCTTTCTGACTTAAGAGCTAAAACACGGGTATAAGTGAGAATATATATCATAACACAGTGTGAACGGTCGAATTCAAGGGGTTTAAACACGGTGTCTATGTCGATTAAGGCGACGTTGAGATGTTTTTGAGACACCAGACAGCTATAGTCAAACACCGAACTCTGCACAGCGAACTAAAACATCCACAGCATTTTATGTTTTTCAGACTGTGGATGTCTGTTTAACCTGGTATATATGACATATAAAAACGATTATAATTAAGGTTTATCTGCAGTCAGGCATATGCATCGTCAAGTCAGAATAAAAAGAGGAGTCTCGTCTACAAAATTCACACTGTTCATTCATCTATTCAAAGCAACATATAATGCAATTAACAACTTTTCTAGGTACTTTTTGCCGAGTTCCCACCAGAATTCTCATTTGAGACCACTTTCTAACACAAAAACATGGCCGCTTGTATTCCCCGAGAAAACCAAGTGTCTGGATTCTGCTTTTTATCCGGGTTCTTATTTACAGTATCAGACAAAATTCATCAGACTGCCAAATTTACAGGAGGAAGTATAAAATATTAAAATGAATTATACTGTCCAAATGAAAGCTTGAAATCAATTCACTGTACCTACAGCTAACTCGTGTGTCGGAGGAAGCTTGGTCACGTGAGTGTGGATTAATCCCATCGATTTGCTGCCAGATAATCCATCTGTGATCCGCAAGTAGCTCAAAATGGGACGACTTTTTTATATTACAGCTTTATGTTTTACCGGAGTGACAGGTACTTTTATCAGTTATTTTATTATGATTGATTGAAGCTTTGCGTCCCGATATCCAGGCGCGAAGATTAAACTCAGTATCCTAAAAGAATCTTTGCCAACCAATCAACAACTTATATCAGTTTATGCCGTAGACAACAATTAAATAAGACGGCTTACTAATAGTGTTGAATATGTCGTCATGTTATCATATTGCATATAATACAAGAGAGCCTTTAGAGTATAAGATGATTTATATAATGCGGGCTGTGGGACAATTTATATATCATAGAAACCGCGTTATATCAGTCACCCTGTATTCATGCTGATGGTTTTTTACACATTTTATAAGAACACCCAAATCTGGAGACATGACAGGCCCGCGTTATATTGAATTGCACGTCATTTACAGCAGGCGTTTAGTACACGACGTGTTTGTTCAAGCGTGTGCGCTCTGTGCTAATAATTATCACATTGCATAATAATAGGATGAAATGGTCAGGTCTGATATTTCAATAACTTGGTCTCTTTCTGTTCGCTTTTTATCAAATTGAAGCTGACAATCGAGCATGTTTTGCTATGGAATTTCAAGGATAGATTCTGTCTACATGTAGCTACCTTACTAATGTTTACTCCTCATATATTCATAACTTTGATTATAAGCCCTATTTGTTTATTAAGCTGACGACCAGGAATATCAGACAACCACAGAGATGAGTGTCACAGATCATGAGCACCTGAAACCTCTGGGACTCATAGCAGGTGTGTCTTAACGAAAATGACTATTTCTAGCAATCGTGTTAAAGTTTTGTAAACTTTCTGACAGACTCTCCCGCCTTATTTTCTAAACTCCAGGTTTGGTTGTGGCAATCTATGTAGCTGTGGTTTTGTCGGTCGCGTTGTTGCTAGTTCTCTTACAGGGAAGAAAGACGGGAAAAACTGAAAGGTATGCTTTCCTACAATTACTGCTATTGCTGCATGTGTAGCAATTAAATCCTTGTTAAAACAGTACGTCTATTAAATGATAGTTTTAAGCGATGTCCGTCCTCTCGATATATGACGTTTCAAGTTGACGCGAGCCGAAAGCATAGCATGATCTGTTGTATTGCGCCTAGTTCTTTTATCAAACCATAATATCTCATATTTAAATAATTCCAGGCCTGATAACAACACGCAAGAGAGAAATAATCCCGACACCTCCCGGCCAGACCGGGTCCCTCCTACTCGTGCAGCGGCAGGAGGCGGGGATAGGATTCAGCAACAGCCACAAGAACCGCATGACTACGAGACTCTGGGTAACACAGAGAATAGTCCAGTCTCCCCCTCTGGAGATTATGTGAACTCACCTCGAGGTACCAGGACAGGACAGGGAGAAGAGCTCCAGTACATGTCCCTGTAAGCCCCGAGACCGATCAAGAGCTACCGGAGAATCTAAGATTTGAAATTGTGATAGCTGATACATATCAAACTACGCAGTTATTCCTCTTTTTTTAAGATTAATATATATCAGCACTGTCGACACCTTGATGAAACATAAAATTTAGCTTAATAAAAAAACCTTCTTGGAAAATACTTCAAGTATTCTCAGATTTCTTATAAATTAGCGGTTAACACATATATATATCCATTGGGTATTCATGTATCTGTGTACGATATATAATTTAAAAAACGTCACTACAATGAAGTTCTGACTGTAGATACAAACACCCAGGGGGAGGGGAGAGAGAGAGAGATGTCACACCAGACACAGAGTCTCCCTCTACCGGAGATGGACCGAAGATGATATTTACGTTGTCCCTCGCAATCCTCGACAAACAAGCATCACCAGTGACATTATACTTATAGACAATGACATACATAAATAAAGATATATATTATTATTTTGAAATTGTTCTATTACCAAATACTACCGAGTAATATGTGTTGAAATAATTAAACATCTGAAGTAAATGTTATAACAGGCGCCTATTTAAGGTGCACTTCATGTGCTTGTTTCATGCGTGTTCTGTACGTTTTATAAACGTTTTATTATGCAGTGAAATCACAATTTAGCATATACTTGTTTAAAACAAGTCTCATTTCTTTTACACATGAAAAGAGTAACTCTCCGTCAATTTAGTGCTTCACACACCATGGCGTTTCTGGGTCACAATTAACCTTACACACATATCACCTTAACAACACAGGAAGTATAATGCTTAAACTCATGCATGAACTAATTTCATGTGTATGTACATGTAGCATCTCTTAACACAGTAATTTACATGTATGCTCAAACGTGTGTATTCGCTGTGTTATAATATTTGTCGGAATGTCGAAGTTCCCGAGTGTCGGATTTGTGCCTCTGTTTCTTTCGGTATTGTGTAGAGTTAGTGGAGGTAATTAATATAATGTAACTTTTATGTGTTTATATTTAATATCATGTTACGTAGATTTATGAATTAATTGATTAAAATTTTCATACTTGTCCAGTTTCATTTTTAGGACAGAAAAATCTCGGTTGTTTTTACCATGCATATATATGTGAATGGCTTATGGAGTGTGAAGCTGGAACCGCGACAAGGAACATATCAATCCTGGGCTCTGTTTGATCATCACAAATGTTTTACAGATTGTCTTCTCAACTCTATCAATAACAAGTATGCCGCCATGGTGAGTTTCACTGTTTAACATATATCACCTGAGAGAAAGTCTGGTTCCACACCAGATAATATTTTCTTTATGCTATTAAAATTTTAAAAAACTTGTGTATTAACCTGTGGCATCGGACATTACAATTTGAAGCTTTAAACGTTTCCTAAAGTTTTTCTGACACACGCAAATCAAAAACTTTGGCAGTTCAATGGAAATAAAAGATCTAAACTTGAATAGAAATGTTAGCATCAGAACCAGAAAAAAGTCAGCATTATTGGGCTCTCTAGTGATTCATCAACAATTAAGTTTTATAGATCTGCGACGTCAGAGTTAGAATGCCAGTGCACTGACCTAGCTAGACCCGACAACACCAATAGATCTGCGACGTCAGAGTTAGAATGCCAGTGCACTGACCTAGCTAGACCCGACAACACCAATAGATCTGCGACATCAGAGTTAGAATGTCGGTGCAGTGACCTAGCTAGACCCGACAACACCAATAGATCTGCGACGTCAGAGTTAGAATG